>JAOVVF010000033.1:10296014-10308412 GCA_028565595.1 Duopalatinus emarginatus | reverse complement strand
ATTGTAGGTATATTCCTTGCTCCACCATAAATATTTAAACATGTAAAACAAATGACTGTCATGATTTTTTTTTTTTTTAAGTGCCAAATCATGAGTAAATAAGAAAGAGAAATTTGCGCGGGATTATTGGACAATTTTAAAAATTATTATAAACCGGATTTTGTGGATTTTTAGAACATGTTTATTTCTCAGTCCATGTGTATTAATTATAAAAACGAGTATTTTGTTGTTTACATTAAAGGTGTAAAAGGAGATCATTGGAAAACTGCACTTAAATACGCGTTTTTTATTTTGCGTCCTGAAATATCAAATGTAAATATTTTATATTAAGATAATTATATTTAGGACCTCAGTTTTAAACGATATATCGAAATGTAAAATGTAGTAACTGGACTGGTATCTGGATTGTGAGTTAGTATTATAAAGATGCATTAAAAAGTTTGTGCGCACTACATCCAAAAAATTAAAACTAAAAAAAAAAAAAGATAAAAACACACACAAAAAAAAGTTTTGCACGGAATGTATATGAGGAAAATAATCCAACCATCAGTCTAATGGGATTTTCTGCTTTTAGTCTCCAGAACTGGTGCCTTTCTCTTCTTCCATCGCAGCAGATATGCGATCCAAAGAGCTTTTATTCTTCTTCTTAAAAAAAAACAAAAAACTTTTTTACACCCCCTACTTTAATGGTTCGTAGTATTATTTTTTAAACACACAAAACACACACCCAGCTCAGTGTTTGGGAGATTAAAATGACAGCAGCAGACGAGCAGAAACGCGCTTTTGGAGGACGCGCGGCGCGGCGAGCACAATAAACCCCCGTTGTTTAACCCCGGTGTGAAAAATATGGCTGGAGAAAAACAAACAGCCGATTGTTGTATGAAATGTATTCAAGTATAAAATAATGCCCTTTGTCGGACACGAACTTGGGCAACATGGGGACACAGAGACACACACACACAAAAAAAGAAGTCCTTTTGTGCGCTTTTGCGCGTCGTAGCCAAAAGACCCCCTTCTGGACGCGACTGTTGTTTTTTTTCCCCTTCCCTCTCTGTCTTCTTTTTTTCTTTCTAATGACATTTACCGGATCAAAACATGGTGTTAATTCGATCAGAAAGCTTCACCCTTGGCAAACAATGCCCGAATGAGTCCTTCCCAAGTTGGTTAAGTTGAGCGAAATTAGGGCAAATGAATAGGGGCGCGCAGGTGATGGAGGATCAGGGGGCCAGCTGCGGTCCGTCATTCTTCTTCTCTCTCGCTCTCTTCTTTTTATTAAAATTTAGACCCAGTGCAACCATTCATTCCGCTCAATAGACATTTTCTTATAGGATAATAGGATACAAATTGAGCCGTCCAGAGGTGGAGGGTGGAACTCACCATCATCACCATCATCTCTGTGGCGCAGGGCGCGCAAAAAAAAGGGCGGCGTGCCCGGACTGAGTGCATACATACGTGTGTGTGTGTGTGTGTGTCTGGAGGCTAGGAGCACCAAGAGGTCCCCAGCACACACCTGCCAAAGCTTGGGAGTGTAAAACACACGCTTTGCGTGAAAGATCTCCGTGTCACCCAGTCGTGTGAACACAGCGGAGGGAGGAGGAGGAGGAGGAGGAGAAAGAGGAGGAGGAGACACCCAGAGACACCCCTCCACCACCACCACCTCCTGATAAAAAAGCGTCTACTGTCCAACACGGCGGAACAGCCTATTATAGGCTTTGCTTAATTACTTCAATGACAGCAGACAGGCTCCGCGTAAAAGTGCGCCAAAAAAGGGGGCCTTGCGTCCCTGCACGCGCGCATGCGTTCACTTGTATGAAAAGTTGGACAAAGATGGACAAAGGTCCGAACTACTGCATGGTGACGTCACAGTGCGTGTCCCCGAGGTGTCTAGGTCGGTTATACTCCTATAATTCGACAACGCACTTCTATGGTGCACGAAGAAATCATTTTGCACTGAAAGTGCACCAGAGTCTCAGGGTAAAGAGTAGGGTAGGGTGGAGTAAAGTATAGTAGGGTAGGGTTCAGTGGGGTAGGGCAGGGTAGGTGCACCTTTCTTGGGTAAAGCATCACCTGATGAAAGGACAAAAGATGTAATTAATAGCCATATTTGTCTGAGACACTAACAACATCAGTTTTCTGATTTACCCCCAAAGGGTCACTTTTATTTCTATTTTTTCCCTCCTGGTAGTCGCCATGAACATGTACCTTTAGTCTTTTAGAAAATCGACCATGAATGTGTCCTTAAATGATTCTTAAAAGTACATCACACGTCATAAAAGTACAAAAGACGGACGTTTGTTGGTACCATCATGGAAAGCATATTTTGAGAAATGCAGTCCCAAAGAAGGGGTGCCAATATTTTTCCCGCACAGAGTTGAGCAGTGTTGTGACATTGTGTAAATATGAAATCTTCTTTTCTAAGAATAAAGATACCAAATTGTACTTTTTGTCCTTGATAATGATTATAGTGGTGATGGTGGTGATGGTGGTGGTGGTGGTAGCACCACTAAGCTTGCAAGTATTTTTTTTATTTTTATTATGCATCTATAAACATCTAAAGTGGTTCAGACACTTCTTCACATTTTAAGCTTTTTTTTTTTAGATAAAACTGTAAAGGTACACCAGATGCACCAGACATTTCCCTCGTGGTACCACGCTGTAGTGCCTATAGCTTCAGGAGTGTCTGATCAGAGTCTAAATCAGTGCACTTAGTTTAATAGGGAGCAAGAAGTTTGGAATAGGGCGCCACTTTGGACACGACGGCACCAGACTAAAACATGCACCGACTAAGTGCTCACGTGCTCACGCACGAGGCGACGCTCTTTCTAAAAAAAACCCCAAAAAACCCGCACGAGCCCACACCTGTAACGCGCTTGGAAGGCGACCAGAAAGCGCGCGCAACAGACTGCACCGGGTCTCCTCTCCGTGCGCTCGAAGATGACCGTCCCTTCAGATAATCACGTGTCCATGAGACAGCCACGTGGATTAACAAAACAGCACTTGCGCCCCCCCCCCCCTCCCCTCCTTACACTTTAACTGATCCTATAAGCGAGCACATTAACCAAAAAAACAGAGCTATAATCCCGGAGGAACCGTTTGGGGGGCCATGCATGCGCACAATCCGCTTTATAAAGGAGCCTGGACTCAGACACGCACCTCAGTCTCTGTCTCTGTCTCAGTCTCAGTCGGACACAGGAGCCTACAGTAGTGTCCCTGTCCTGGATCACTGACAGAAAACTTAAACTGCTTTTATTTTTTTAGTTTTATTTCTAACAGACATGATGGCTTCAAAGATGAAGGAGCGCAAGGTAAGAGGCTCTCCAAAGTTTTGTGCGCGCGCATTTCCTAATTTTTCTTTATTACTTTAAACGCAATTAAAAAAAATTTATTTATTAAAATCATGCAAACAAGTCAGACTAACCAACCGAGTGGATTTGCATCACTGGTTGCTTAACCCGTCACTAATTAAAACTAAAACTAATGAATTAGGGTTCTTTCAAGCACGTGCATGCCACAAGAACCAGGATTCTCTGTTAGAGAGAGACTGTAGAGAGACAATCTAAAAAAAAAAACAGCATTTCCTCAAAAACTTAATTTTAGCCTGTTTTTTAAGATGCGGGTTCAATTGCGCAAAAAAGGCGCGCGTGTCCGGACCAGCGCGTGCACGGAGCATAGAAATGAACTACAATTAATTGATTTAACTAATCTAATCTCACATATAGAAACATGAGAACCTATGTGGATTATTAATCTCAGTTTTAATCTTCTGTCATTTACACGTATTAAAAAATAATCTGCGTTAATAATAAGCAAATTCATGTTTTAAAGTAGTTTATCTGTATATTGAGTTAAAATTGTACAATATTGGTTCATAGGTCATTTAAAAAAACTTCCACGAATCAGTTTGAGCTATTTATAGGTAGAAATAATATTTATTGTGAACTTGTATTGTATTATTAACTTATACATTTAATATTAATATTATATATAAATGTTTTATTAATATATATAAATATTATATATTATATTATTATTAATATTTTAAAATTACTTTTAGATATACTTTTCAGTTCTGTTATATGCGACAGCGGCACTTTCAGTCATGTAACACTGACACATTACGAAAAGTCACATAATTAGTTAACTGTGATTATTGTTGATTTTTGTAAGATGGAAAATGTTATTTAGTATATAAAGAAATAAAATTTAAAAAAATCAACTGGTGAGCACAATGACGTCATTAAAAAAAACTTGTGATGCAGGAAATTACGAAATCAAAGACACCCAGCAAAGTAATCCAGTCCTCTACTACGTTCATGTTCATTCCTGTATCTGATCCTAGTAATCAATCTAATCGATCTAATTGTGTCAGCATTGTTTTTCATTACGTTACGTTTTCCTCCAGAGAACTCCGGTCTCACACAAGGTGATCGAGAAGAGAAGGAGAGACCGCATCAACCGCTGTCTGAATGAGCTCGGCAAAACCGTCCCCATGGCCCTGGCCAAACAGGTACCGCTTGATCGTTATTCACATAGGCACATAACTGGGGAAATAAAATCAAATATAATAAAATGAAATAAAATAAATATTTTATCTATTCATCCATAACTATTATTATATTAAAAACAAAAATGTAAATAAAAATAATAAATTATTAAATTATTTTATAGAGTAGTAGAAAATACTTCTAGTAGTAAAAAGTAGAAAAAAATAGTACTAAATTTATTAAATGAATTCTGTAAATATATTAAATAAAGTGCATCAAAGTTAATCTAAGTTAAAAATTTTTGGAGTCCAGTTTTTAATTCTTTACATCAAAGATCTATATTTATTCTTGTCCATGTCTTAAGCTCTTATCTTGTCTTATTTTACAGAACTGTGGGAAGCTGGAGAAAGCAGAAATTTTAGAGATGACTGTACAATACCTGCGTGCTCTGCACTCGGCCGACTTTCCCCGCGGCAGAGAGAAAGGTACGTCGCTTGACGAGCATGTTCTCGTGTTCTCATGCATCTCTTGGCTGTACAGTTCATCCAGGGCAATCTCTGTACATCATACATCACAGGAGTAGCGATCAGCCTGGAATGTCAAACGATTGGCAACACACTTGCCCATAACTCTGTTTTAAATACGACCATCGATCAGTCATAACATTAACACCACCTGCCTAAACAGCTCTGACCTGTTGAGACATGAACTCCACAAGACCTCTTACGATGTTTCTGTGGAACCAAGACATTTCTCAGACACTCTCTAATAGAGAAACCTCCTGTTGTAGAACTTAACTGGCTCATTAACTAGCCACCTGCTTCCACCGGTCAATTAAATTGCTCGTTTGTTGTAATTGTTCCTGCAGGAGAGCTCCTGAACGAGTTCGCCAATTACTTCCACTACGGCTACCACGAGTGCATGAAGAACCTGGTGCACTACCTGACCACGGTGGAGCGCACGGAGACCAAAGACAACAAGTACGCACGCATCCTGGCCTTCCTGCAGTCCAAGGTGGTCTCAGAGCCCGTGTTCGGCTCACGCTACGAGTCAGCGTTTACCTCGCCCGAGCCTGTAGACTTCCTGTGTCAGCTTCGTTCTCCGCCGGAGTGCCAGCAGAACCCTAGTGAACCCATTTTCCAGCAGAACCACAGCGGGCATTTATCCTGGCACGGCTCGGCGCTCGCCTACCCGCAGCAGCATGGACTGGACCATCACCATTACATGAACTTTATCAGCCACTCGCACAGCTTGCACACGACGCCTCATGTCGCTTTGTAGATCCGTTGTTTGTTGGGTTTGTGTTTAATTTATATGTACACTTTTCAAATGAGAATCTGCATATTCAAATTTAATAAACGGTTTTGTAAAAAAAAAAATAAATGGTATGACTTTTTTTGAGTAGTGTCTCTTAAAGTAATGTCTTGTTGACCAAGAAACCACAAAATGTGGAATTAGCTAAGGAAACAACAACGCATTTCCCAAATACTAGCTAGCATGATAATGACAATAAAAACTAGGTGAATGCTAATAGCTAGCCGTCTCAATACAAAGTGTATGCACCAAAAAAGATATCACAACAAAAATGTTGTGAGGGAAAAAACTAGAACTCTCTCTCAGGCTTTATCTACATCATCTATTCAGCCACCAATATTGAGCAACGCTGAACCGGCGGCTAAAAGCTTCCCTTTCTTGTTAGCCACATTAGCCTTCTTACTCCATCAGCCCTCGGGATTCTGCAGATCAGTTTGTTGGTCTAAGACTCATTGATTGACAATAAGCCTCTTTTCCCTGAGCATTGAGCCAAATACAATGTCCTCCTCCCCCTTCCAATGACTTGGACTATTCCACCTATATTTAAATATAATGCAAACAACAAATTGGATTAGTCAATAACAGGTGGTTGGTGTTAGTGTGTGGTTATGAGTAATAAAGTCAACATCCCTCAAATACACACAGATATAATTACTGTATTATATTATATAATTATCAGCATCCTGTCGCGTACGGATTGAAAACGTTTGACGGCTGACGTTTTGACTCTCTGAATCATTTAAAGATTCGTTAAAACCAGAAAGTATGCTTTAGCACACTCTGGCTAGGATGTCTGGCTAGTTTATTTTACCTTATCTATGATGCATACATATCTGAATAACACAGCTATATTGAAGCTAACTAGCTTGCTAACCGTAGTGGATATGGATGACATTGCTATCCAGCTAGGTACATAAACTGTAAAGGTTATGCTACACTTGCTTGACAAATATGTCGTTGAGCTAGACGAAAGCGATTTGTTTTTAGCTACAGCTGTAAACATGGCTTGCGTTTTGTCTGGCATGCTAACGTTAAACAGGGCTACAAATCTGGGCCTAATAACGAGCTATAATGCTAAATGTGCCTCTGCTGCTTTGCTAATATTTTTAGTTTATCCATTTTTTAAAAAATGTGAATCGATGTTCTCATTGGCGTATAGATCGTAACGATCCCGACAAGTTCCGTCTTCCCGTATTTAGGCAAATGAGGCTGCGCTATTCTCCAGTGTGTTGGGGATTAAGGGTGGAAAAGCCGCGAGTCAGGCCACCGGGGTGAAGAAAGGCCCCGACACTTCGGCCATATTTGCATATAATTTAACCAAGCTGTGGTGAGGCGTGACGCTGATTGTTTCTGAGATGTCGCCGGCTCGGCCTCTTCCTTTCTCACTGGATGGAGCGAAAACCTCTCACGCCTCCACAATGCAGGACAGAATGAACTTCACCACGCCTTTCTCCTCCCTACGTCTCAGCCCGGTTTAACGCCACGACCAACATCAACAGCCAACGTTACACAGAGAAACTGAACATGGAAACGTGTACTACTCTTGAATGGTAGGTAAAAAGTTGTAAAGGAGTAGGTAATAAGGAGTAGGTTTTGTTGTCATATCCGTTGACATGCTGCCAGTTTGCCATTGTCCTATTGGTGTATTTTAGGCCAGAGTCACACTGAGACTTCAGTCAGAAATCTTAAACACTACTTCAGTCGGAATGACACTAAATCGGCTGTCTGTAATCTCAATTCGTTGCCAAAGAATTCTTTTATGATGTGTGATTTTTGAAAGTGGTACAGTGTAAAGCCGGCTTAAGGCTAGGCGGATGGGGAGGGGGGTGATGGGGGGGGGCATAGAGGTATGGGCTTTGGGGGGGGGGGGGTCCAAGGTTTGTCCAGTCGTCCCATTCAGGCATGGAGGGGGACCTCAGACTTCTTCAGCTTCATCCTTGAGTGGCTCTGAAGGAAAATAATCAGGCGTATGAAATCAAAACTACTGAGGAGAAAGCGACTGAACTGAAACACACACACACACACACACACACACGTGTGTTTGCCTTACTGTTCTTGTGAGGACCTTCCATTTGACAGCTCATTAAGGCTAAGATCCTGAACTGAACTCATTTTCGCTTAAAAGACTACAAACAGCAGCAACAACAACAACAAGCTGTCCCTATAGGGACCAAGAAAATGTCCTCAAAAGCTCAAACATATAAAATATTCCAATTCTACTGGGGATCGTTGGTCCTCACAAGCTTATAAAAACAAGTATACACACAAGAAATTCTTTTCAAGGTTTTAAAAACAATGGCGGACAGAACTTCCAGTCCATCCACCTGTCCTGGACAACTCAGAGGTGTCCAATACCACTGACGTGTTTACTGAATTTTTTTTCAATAAAAAAGAGAGAGAAACAACAAAGAGGGCATGCAGATGGAAAAACCTCATAATGCCATGAAAGGCGTGCGCTGTGAAAGAGCGCCGACAAACCAATATTGGTTAAAATCCCAGTTCTATGGCTCTATGAATAATAACTAATGGCACCCCGCCAAGGAGTCGGCGCATTGTCATGAAAATGTTGGCGTACTGGTGGAGGAGAATCAGTGGAACAATTCTGAAGAAATGTTGGAGAAACAGTGAAAATAATGGAGAAAGGAAAGGTAGAGAAATGGTGAAGAAAGGAGAATCGGTGGAGAAAATGGTAGAGAAAAATGCTGGAGAAACTGATGGAAAAGCTGGAGAGAATGGTGGAGAATCAGTGGAGCAACTGATAGAAAAAACTGTGAAGAAATGGTGGAGAAAATGGTAGAGAAATGGTGGTAAAAATGCTGGAAAAACTGGTGGAAAAACTGGAGAAATGGTGGAGAAAATGGTAGAGAAATGGTGGTGAAAATGCTGGAAAAACTGGTGGAAAAACTGGAGAAATGGTGGAGAAAATGGTAGAAAAATACTTGGAAACAGTATTGGAAAAAATGGTGAAGAAACTGATAGAGAAAACTGTGAAAAAATGGTGGAGAAAATAGTAGAGAAATGGTGGTGAAAATGCTAGAAAAATGCTGGACAAACTGGTGGAAAACCTGGAGAAATGGTGAAGGGTTAGGGTTAGGTAGTGGTAGAAAACTACTTGGAAACAGTATCAAAGAAAATGGTGGAAAAAACGATAGAGAAAACTGTGAAGAAATGGTGGAAAACATTTTGGACAAACTGTAGAATATATTGTGGGGAAACAATCGAGAAATGGTGGAGAAAATTGGAGAAATCAGTGCAGAAAATGGTGAAGAATATGTTGGGGAAATGGTGGAGACAATGGTGGAGAAACAGTGGAGGAACTGTGGAGAAATTTTGGAGAAACAGTGAATAAAACAGTGGAGAAAATGATGGGAAAACGGTGGTGAAATAGTAAAGAAGGTATGTAGGAAATAGTGGAGAAACTGTGGAGAACATGGAAGAAAATCGGTGGAGAAATAGCACAGAAAATGCAAAGAAAGGGTTGAGAAGATATGGGAGAAAGGTAGAGGAACTGTTGGAGAAACTGTGGAGAAATGGTGGAGAATCAGTGTAGAGACTGATAGAGAAAACTGTGAAAAGAAATGATAAAGAAATGGTGGAGAACATGGTGGACAAACTGTGGAATATATTGTGGAGAAACAATCGAGAAATGTTGAAGAAAATGGTGAAGAAATTTATGTAGGAAATAGTGAAGAGAAACTGTGGAGAACATGGTAGAAAATCAGTGTAGAAATGGCTGAGAAAATGCAAAGACAGTGGAGAAAATGGTGAAGAAACGGTGGAGAAATGGGGGAAAACGTGGCAGACAAACTGTGGAGAAAATTGTTGAGAAACAATGGAGAAACTGGCGGAGAAATGGTGTAGTAAATGTTGAATAAATGGTGGAGAAAATATTGGGGAAACTGGTAGAAACCTGTGGGTGTGTATGTGTGTGTATGAGATATGTGTGTGTATAAGACATGTGTTAAACTGTGTGAATTCTCCTGACACCCTAACCAACCCACCCCTCCCTCTTAAACACCCCCCAACTGCAGCGAAGCCGGGACTTGGCAGCCGAATGCAGGGAAGCAACAGTTTCTCATCGCACTCACAGGGGCCGTAATCTCTAAACTTTGGCACCAGCCGCGGCTGAAGAAAAGACAGCAGTGTGAGAGAACTCATCCTTCTGTCACACACACACACACACACACACACAGAGGCTATGATTAAACAAAGAACAGTAGTGACAGAAACGATCACACACATTCATAAATGTGATGAAATGAGAGAGAGAGAGAGAGAGAAAGAGAGAGAGAGAGAGAGAGAGAGAGAATAATCCATTGCGGTTCATCCATTGAGACATGAACCTCACAAGACCTCTGAAGGTGTTCTGTTGTTCTATCAATGGAACCAAGATGTTAGCAGATCCTTCGGTGGATCTTCTGTAGGACTGGACAAGACACTCTAGCCTTCACCCCCCACCCCCCACACTCATCACTGAGTCTTGGTCTCCTATGAACCGGTCACTGGTTCACTACATGTCCATCCTTGGACCACTTCTGTTCAGTATTAACCACTGTGTACTGGGACACACCCCAGACCTGCCGATGCTCTGACCCAGTTGTCTAGACGTCGCAATTTGGCCCTCGTCCGAGTCACTTAGATTGGATTATGTCATTACAGGTGTCAGCAAATGAACAATCAGTTCTCAAAGTTGATGCGTTGGAAGCAGGAAAAATGAGCAAGTGTAACAACCTGCGTTTTTTCAACAAGGGCCAAATTGTGACGTCTAGACGACTGGGAGAGATCAGAACATCTCCAAAACAGCAGGTCATGTGGTGTGTCCCCTGTACAGTGGTTAATACCGACCAAACGTGGTCCAAGGAAGGACAACCAGTGAACCGGTGACAGGGTCATGGCCCAAGTCTGACTACTGGAGTGTGACGACTAGACCGTCTGGTCTGACCAGCTACTGCTAAACAACTAACACCTTCAGAGGTCTTGTGCAGTTCATGCCTTGACGGGTCAGAGGTGTTTATTTTATGACGAATCGGTGTATTTATAGATTGTCTTGTCAATTGTAAAGCTTGACATAACTGTGTATTTATTGTTATTTATTTTCTAGAAAAAAGAAAATATTTAAAGCTTGAAATGGGTAAAAATTTTTAGAATTTAAATTTAAAATTGAATTTTAAATGTTTGGGGTTTTTTTTTTACATTTACATTTAGCAGACGCCCCCTTATCCAAAGCGACCTACAAGAGTGCTTAGTTAAATTCTTGGAGTATTTGAAGCTAGTGAAGGTAAATCAGGATTCACGAACTCAGAACAGAATCTGTGATTTTATGTTAAATTTGATTTATTGTGATATTTGAAGAAAAAAATTGAGAAAAAAAACGACATTTATTTGGATTTATTAAAGATGTTTTATCTTGCTAAGAAAATAATTTATGTAAAATTTCACCGTAAGTTAAATTTAAATGAAATTTAGCTTAAATTTTTATTTTCCTATTTATTTATTTATTTATTTAAATTTATTTGATCGCTAAACCTCAGTTTTATTGTTAAACTTGCTAGGAAAAAATTTTATGTTAAATTTCACCGTGAGTTAAATTTTAAATGAAATTTAGCTTAAAATTTTATTTTCTTATTTACTTATTTTTAATTAATTAATTTATTTATTTATTTGATCGCTAAACCTCAGTTTTATTGTTAAACTTGCTAGGGAAAAAATGTATGTTAAATTTCACCGTGAGTTAAATTTTACATGAAATTTAGCTGAACATTTTATTTTCTTATTAATTTATTTTTAATTAATTAATTACATTTGTTTTTTTATTTAAGCGCTAAATCTCAGTTTTATTGTTAAACAATAACAACACTGACTTTTTGACTTAGTCAAAGAGTTGAAGAAGAGCATTAAATGTTCTCTCTCTCTTTCTGTGTGTGCGTGTGTGTGTGTGTGTGTGTGTGTGTGTGTGTGCGCACTGTGGGAATCAATTAAAGAAGCAACAGTTTCCCTCTCACACACTCCCACTGCGGGAATCAGAGGTGTTGGCACTGACACATGAGCCAGACCTTCTGTGAACTTGGCTGCTCTAAAGCCTATTAAGAGTCACTAATCTGAGAGCTGGCGACGACGGGCTACCTCGGCCTGGTTGGCACTCTTTCTCCTTCTCTCTATCGCTTTCTCTCTCTCTCTCTCTCTCTCTCTCTCTCTCTCTGCCAGGGCCACGCCACAGATTATGTAAATCCATCCGCACCCCCTTCCAGCTCCTCCGGGCCTTTTAGGCCTCATCCGAGCTCCAAGAAAAATGAATGAAGAGATAAAAGAGGGTGATAAAGAAGGAAGAACACAACAAGAGAGAGAGCAGGGTGAGAGAAAAGTAAACGACAAAAGGGTAGAAGGAAAAGCCGGGGGTCAAAGAGAAAGACAGAGAAAGAGAGAGAGAGAGAGAGGTAGAGGGGGGGGGCGCAAATGGGTAAATGGTAAACAAATAAATAAATGATTGGTGGATGAGGGTTGTCTCAAACAGTAGAGGAAACAAAGACAGGTAGATAGATAGATAGATAGATAGATAGATAGATAGATAGATAGATAGATAGATAGATAGATAGATAGATA
>JAOVVF010000033.1:10279957-10290461 GCA_028565595.1 Duopalatinus emarginatus | reverse complement strand
TATGTATGCATTTCTAGCACCATAATGATGTGTGTGTGTGTGTGTGTGTTCTATGAGGACCAAATGTCCCCATAAGCTCTGGAATACATGATAGTGTGTAAATGTGTTTGTGTGTATAAGTGTGTCTCTGGGGCTTTGTGGGGACTAAGTGTCCCCATAAGCAGTGGAATACATGATAGTGTGTGTGTGTATGCATGTCCTCAGGGCTTTGTGGGGACCAAATGTCCCCATAAGCACTGAAATACATGATAGTGTGTGTATATATGTGTGTCTCTGTGTCCCCATAAGCACTGAAATACATGGGTGTGTGTATGTGTGTGTGTGTGTGTGTGTGTGTGTGTGTGTGTGTGTGTTCTATGCGGACCAAATGTCCCCATAAGCAGTGGAATACATGATAGTGTGTGTGTGTGTGTGTGTATATGCATGTCCTTAGGGCTTTGTGGGGACCAAATGTCCCAATAAGTAGTGGAATACATATGTGTGTGTGTGTGTGTGTGTTCTATGAGGACCAAATGTCCCTATAAGCACTGGAATACATGATAGTGTGTGTGTATATATATATATATATATGTGTGTGTCTCTGTGTCCCCATAAGCAGTGGAATACATATGTGTGTGTGTGTGTGTGTGTGTGTGTGTGTGTGTGTGTGTGAATGTCCAGCTCCCTACAGCTGCAGGCTGTGGATTAATCGTCATCCGCACTGCCACTTTTACACAAGTCGCTCTTTTTTTTTAACAAAAGTCATAGATGCTATTAATGAGATGGTAATCCCGGGCCAGATTCCCCCGATGGCCGCTGCACCTCTCCGTCCCCATGAATAAAAATTAAAGCCCAGAATGGCTGGAGAGAGAGAGAGAGAGAGAGAGAGAGAGAGAGAGAGAGAGAGAGAGAGAGGAGAAAAAACAAAACAAAACAAAATATTCTTCTTCATGGATCATGGTGGGCTTTTGGAGTCTCGGATTCCCACAAGAAGATCTGACACAGTTTCATCCTCTCTCTCTCTCTCTCTCTCTCTCTCTCTCTCTCTGTCTCTGTCTCTGTCTGTGATCGTGTCTCTGCCAACATTAGGACCACACAAACTCTCATGAAAAGCCTGTAAAGAAATTAATAAGTCAGAGATGTTACACGTTGAAGAAAAGTGTGGATTACGGCTCTGACTGTGGCTGGTTGTTGGTTCCAGATTGTTGTTGGACAGAAAGCGTCCAGAGGTTGTGCTGTTCTGTGAAGACCAAACGTCCCCGCGATGATACAAGTGTGTTTGTGTTCACTAAGGAACCGAATGCTCGATGGCTGATGACCATCTGAGGTCAGAGCAGAACAGACACACTGCTGGGCAATCACTCTTTACAACCACGGTGTGCAGAAAAGCATCTCAGAACACGTTGGAGATCAAGGCGGATGGACAGCAACACAAGAAGACCACGTTGAGTTTGAGTCCTTTCCGCCAAGAGCAGCTATCTAGGGACAAAACCACAATTTTTTTTAATAGTCGTGTGAAACGTGAAATGTGAGACACAGCAGACTTCCTGGCTTTCTGACTTCCTCACCAGCGTCTCTACTATGTCCTGAGGACATTCTGGTGTTGCAAAATGTAAACCTACAGCTTGATATCTGACCGTTTCCAAATCGCTGACACGATTCGATCTTCACCATAGCAACCGTTATCAACGATTACATTCTGTTCCACGTGTGTGCGAGTTGTTACTACAGGAATCGATTTACGCCATATAGCGAAGAGTTACTGTGACTCCTGTGTCCCTGCTTTCTGTCCCGTCTTCATCGCTCACGGTTCGACCGCTTGACCGCGTCGGATAAAAAGCGGCTTCCTAATGAATAAATGTAAATTCTGTTGACCAAACGTGTCAAAAATTCACGGCGACGGGAAGAGAGTGCCACACAGGAACTGGTGACACCAGGATCAGCCTGCTTTAGCATGGCAATGATTTAGCATTGATTAGCGAGAGAGGGAGGGAGAGAGGGAGAGTCCTGAACCGTTCTAAAGTTTCCTTTCTCTCCATTCACTCGGTCCCTCGGTGCCCAGGCTTTTTCTGTTGGTATTACAAAATCCCCATTCACTCTAACCCTTGTCACCTGTCAACTAAGCCTGGCTGGTTTTCTAGGTCTTTATCCTCGACACACACAAGAAAAAAAAAAGTGAGAAGCTAAGCTTATACCCAGCCTCCCACTATCAATGCCCACAAACCACACACACACACACACACACACACACACACACACACACACACACACATATACAAACAGTGAAACCACATGTCTAGGAGCTGTTACTCTTGCAGATTAAAATTCATTACCCTGTTCTTTTTTCAGAAACGTTTACATTGCGTTGGTTATTGTGGCCCATTCACTGGACGGATGGGGGAGTTCTCATTCTCCGGACTCGCCCGCGGGTGGCCGGGGTCTAATCCGCAAATCCGAGCTTGTAAACTCGACTATTCCGCAAAAACAAAAAAAAACAACCCAACCGCACCAGAGAATAAAAACACGCGGCTGTTTATTCCGTTTGAATAATAAGCGGTATTAGACCAATTTAGCAAAACCTGAATTCTCATGGAAGAAAAAACGCTCTGAAAAAGGAAACGACAAGGGACCGAATATCGACACTTGTTGTAATATTAAGCCTCAAAAGTACAGCACGGGAGAATTAGTGCTCGTACGAATTAAAGCTAGGTTTGTTTTACTAAGACTGTTACTAAGTAATCGCAACATGGATTTAATTGGCAAAATGATGTATTTGGACAAAATTTGCTGATTTCTGAGGTTGTAGCGCAAATATTACAAACAAGTAGAGCAGGAGAAGGGATGAACATGGTCACAAACTTTATACAAGCACACATCTTCCTAGCATGCTTGATGATTAGCGACGTATAGCCATGTCAATATGAACTACTATAACATATGAACTGAAAATCAAAGTGATAACAGGAATAATAATGATAAGTAGTGTGCAATGGAGTATTTTGTAGGTACTGAACCCCAGACTTTCTCCAGAAAGCTCCACAATTCTGTCGTATTCTGAGGTGGAGGATTTCCGTGTTCCACAGCGTGTCACATGACATTCAATAACGTTGAGATCTGGTGACCTAGGTGTGAATGACTAAACCCCAAACTCAGATGAGCGTTCTATGAACTATGAACTGGTCACACACTCATCACGCACAGTGTTCACCTGACGGAGACGTTTGTAGATGTACCAGGGGTCCAGTGGAACGCTGGCTAAACAAACGCTAAAAAAATTTCATGCTATTTTGGAGCCACCACCAGCCTGTGTGTTCGTTTTTCTGGCACTTCTTGTTGACTTTGTGTGGAATTTATTTCTGTACGTTTTTGCAAAATCTCCAAAAAACGTATTAAAGGTGTTAAACAAAGATGTTCGACCGCTCTAATTAGTGTTAACAGGGCACAAAGTGGATTAATACTAATATTAGCCTGTGGCTAATTTTACTTTCAGAATATTTCATCTCTTCAAAATTCTTCTTTTTTTTTTAGATCACAGCAACTAATAAAATCCACAAGTCACACACACACAAAAGATCTGTTTATAACTTAGAAATCAAACGTCTTAATAGTAAAAATAGTAATAGTAGTAATTAGCATTAAACTTCAAAATATTTTATAGAAAGTGTTTTGATTTTAAAAAATTATGTAATGTAAAAAATTTGGATTATTTGATAATTACTGATACAACTTTAAGAAATTAAAAGTAACATCCTGACTACTTTTAGGGGTTTTTTTTTTAGAATAAATATCATATAATAACAAGCACAATTTTTAGAATAGATGCATTTGCTATTTTTTTCATATCTAAATTTATATCTAATAATTATCTTAAAATATTTATCTAAAATTTATCTAAATAATAAGTTTCGTTTCTGAAAAACTAGCTGTTAGCTTTTATTTTATTTTTTAAAGTATTTTATTTACTTTACTTACTTTATTATTTATTTACTTATCATAAATGTCAGATTATTCACTTATTATTTATTTATCATACATTACCGCATCATAAATTAAATTATTACATGTTAAATTATTTATTAAATTAAAATAATTTAAATTAAACTAATTTATTTTAATTAAATTAATAATTAATACATTTACTAATTATTTATCATAGATTTGATCATAAATTATCATCGTACTTCAAACTTTTTGCCAAAAGACCAAAATTTTGTCATTTAAATTATTTTTTTTTTCTCCTAATAAAATCCTTCCTAGAGGACAGAGTGAGACTATGAGCTCCTACCTCGGGTCGACTGTGACCAAAAACATCTTCTATTTCCGAGAAGTTGCAGTTGTCCACCAGCTGTTCAAACTCTCCAGTCCAAACCTGCGGAGAGGAGGTTGGAGAGGTCACTGAGGGGTCAGCGAGCTGCTCGGATAAGCAGGCCATCGGCATACGCTACTCATTGACCCGCTAGGTCAAGAGGTCGACTGGCCCCTTCAGCCAAGAGCTGGACACACACTGACCAAACCTTTCAATCATGTACCTCACAATCGCAGGATTAAACTCTCTCTATCACACACAAACACTTACAATCTGCAACCTTCACTCGGTCCAGGAACCACGGAGAATGACCGATTGATTTATCAAGCGTTATGAATAACCTGTGTGTGCGTATTTGAGCTCTGATAGACTGAGCCAGAGAGCGACCACAGACTGGTGTAAAGAAATCAGGTGTGTGACATATTAATTAATGAACCCCTCAATAAGAACAGAACTTAAATTTGTATATATACAGATAGCTAATGCTACATTTAAAGGCTATCCATCACCCATACAGACCCATATACTGTAGCTGGCCATGTTCTGAGGTAAAACCAGGAAGACAACATGATAACTGTAAAGTTATTAGAGAGAGGTTGTAGGCATAACCTAGCAAGTAACTGAAGGCTAATCAGGTTTTAACTAGCAACAAGCTGCTAATAAGCTAAATAAATGTGCAGCGATCAAGAAAGTTATACAAAACTATCAGGAATATCAACATTTACCTCAGATGTGTTGATAAAATGCTAAGAAAAGACTTTATTTGATAAATATTACACTGAAAAGTCAGCTAGCGTTTACAGCTAACCAGATTTCTACATTAAAAGTGCTCTATAGCAGGGATTTCATGTGCAGAAGCTGCGAGTGTGCTGCAGTGTTTGAGTTTGTGAGAGAGATTGTGGTTCAATCTGACAATCCACTGAATTTTTGTTTGTGTTGTTTTTAGTTGTAGTGGTATTAATGCATATACGCAAATAAAGATAAATTAAAGTGAATAGAGTGAAATTAAAAGAGTAATAGGAAGAAAACGATGAGTGCAATCTGTGTGTAATGATGATAGGTTTGGGGTGAGTGAGTCAGACTATGGCAATTTTCATAATTTTAGATTGACCAAGCAATTCAAAAAAAAAAAAAAAAAAAGAAAAACTAAGTGTAGTAGAAGAAAGGATGAATATTTGCTTTAGAAAAATACAAGCACAGTTCTCTCAGACATTCTGAACATTTAATCATTTGTCGCATGTCAATATTGTGAAAGCTGTAGGAGAAGATACGAACCAAATAGCAGATGGAATTTTTTTTTAATGTATTAGGGTGTTTCTTGCACTACACCAATTATGTCACTGGCTGTGTCAATAAGTAGTAGACACCTATCACCCGAATGAGGATGGGTTCCCGTATGAGTCTGGTTCCTCTCAAGGTTTCTTCCTTTTGTCATCTCAGCGAGTTTTTCCTTGCCACTGTCACCACCGGCTTGCTCATTAGCGAAATAAAATTTCTAAAAAAATTCTACAAATGTATATTTAACCCTTTTCATTATTTCTGTAAAGCTGCTTTGGGACAATGTCCATTGTTTAAAAGTGCTATATAAATAAAATTGAATTAAATTAAAACTTCTTAATTGTGTGAGGTTTGTTTAACCGGTGTTTCATGGCATCCCTGGTACACACCAGTCTCTGACAGGTGAACACTATGTGCGAAGAGTTCCACCAGTTAATGTCCTGTATTTATTCTGACGGGTTTGTCCTTTTCTAACAGAACAATGCACACAGGTTTAGAGACACCAGATTATGGTTAGAGGAACACTCATCCGAGTTTGGGGTTTAGTCATTCACACCTAAGACACCAGGGTTGCGTCCGAATCGCATACTTCCGTACTGAACAGTACGTGAAAGCATTACACGAGCATGACTAGTGTGTCCAAATGTACAGTATGCATCAAGCAGTACGCGGATGATGCACTGCATCGGGAGACATTTTGCAGTACGCGAACATAGCACACTGCACACGTTCGGAACTGAAAAGGAGCAACATAAGAGTATTTTTATTTTAATAATTACTTCTGAGGTAAAAAAAAAATTATAAGGTTAAAAAAAGTACACTTGGGGATTAAAAAATATAGCTGTGATGTAACGTCATGGGTCACATGACATTGGTAAGATGGCGGATCTAGTGCATCTGAGGCTGTGCATACTGCACGCTTGCATACCAGAATTGCGTACTGCTTTAACGGTAAAACAGAATTCAGTATGTACTGCTTCAGGACGCGATTTTCTACGCAGCCCAGATTTTTGAATTGTGGATCGTTCTGAAGGAGGCATGATGTTTATTGCCTACAGAATATTTCCGCAAACTTGTGGAGTCTAGGCCTTGTTGTATTTCTGCAGTCCTGCACTTCTACCAAGTTTTTCTGGCCAGCGATCGATGTTTACTCTGTTTCTAACCTGAAGCATAATTTCAAAATGATGTACGCAGGTATTAATTAGTTATACAAAACAATACAATATTTATTAGATTATTAATAATTATTAATATTTATTAGATTAACTGTATATGTGCTATGAGTGCTTTATGTAGATTGAAACATAGCATTATAAATCATCCACTGAAAAGACAAACAACTTCATATATAACACAACCACCAAACTTTTACACAATAATTTTTATCCATTTTCAAGAACTTCACAACTGACACTGAGATCTTTTCGTCCATGGTTGAAGTCTGTGGTTACATGCTGGCATAGAGAATTATTTTTATTACTGCGTCTAAACATATTAAAAAAAAATTTAACAGCGTTTCACACAATACATTTTTAAATCACTTATTCTCATGTCATGTTGAAGACAAGTACGTCAAGAGCGTTGCGTGAACCTCCTCAAGTAACGTGTGAGAGAGAACTGTGAATAGGTGAAAAGAACAGAACAAGACAAAAAAATACCTGTTTTACACAAGTGCACTAAACCTAAACAGCCAAATGATTCCCTATTGAGCAGACACACACACACACAATTAAATGATCAGGTGGTCCCCATTTGTGCCCACTATTACGAGGTGAAATCACTTCAGAAACAGAAGCTCCTCCAGCTCTCCAGGCTCTTCACACACACATAGAGAGAGAGAGAGAGAGAGAGAGAGAGAGAGAGAGAGAGAGAGAGAGAGAGAGATGAGACGTTAATGAGCAACTGCTTGAACCTCAACACCGAAGGTTTAATTAAGGAACCAAAAGGGCTGCAGCAGACTCTGACCTCAACCTCCTCAACCTCCCATTCAATAGAGAGGTGCTGAGGAGCTGCAGCACCTTTAAATACGCCCGAAACGTGTTAATGATCCTTTCTACACTCACAAAAGGGTGCAAACAAGAGACGGGGGAGAAAACGAAAAAAGCAATGGAGAAGAAAAGATGATGAGACTGAAAATCATAATGCATAATGATTGTATATATAAACACATAGCACAAAAATTGGTATTTCTTTGTTGTAACGATGCTGCTTGGCAATAACTCGGATACTGTTGGAAAGCCTGTTAAACGGTGCCAATTGTATGGAAGATGAATTTGTGGGTTGAGAAGCAGAGCTGTTTGTTGCGCCCATGAAAAATTTGCCAAATCTTTTCTGCCATTGCCAAACAGTTTATTCTGCCGTTGACTCGTTTAGTGTTTGGTGGACTTTTTGGTGGACTACTGGCAATTTAACGATTTATTCATTTAGCAAACAGTTGGATTGGAGAGTCAAAGTGTAAAGAAAATAAACCGTCTTTTTTTTGTACTTTTTAAAAATATATTTATTCGAATTAAATTAAAACAAACAAATTATTTGTTTTTTGTTAATTCATTTATTTTTAATTTTTTCTAATAGTTTTATAGTATAACAATATTTTTATGTAAAATAACTGATATCGTCTAAACATTTATTTAGATATAATACAAATTATAATACATATAATAATATGACAATTAAATATAATACACTATATACAGTATAATGTAAATAATTGTTATAATGTAAAAATGAATTAAAAATTGTTGGTATTTAAAACCCAAAAACTACAAACAAAAATTTGAAACCCTCCTACCTAAACAGATCCGTCTGTGGACCCTCTGTGGAATCAGACCAGACGGTCCAGCCATCATTCCTCCAGAAATGGAGCCTTGGTCTCCCATGGTTCACCAGTTGTCCTTTCTTGACCCAGTATTAGTAGTTACCACTGTACCACTGTATAATGGGACACACCTGCTGATTTGGAGATGATCTGATCTAGTCATCTTTTCCTGTGCCACTGGAATGAGATAATCAGAGTTATTGGCCTCACATGTCAGTGGGTTTGTGGTGTTAATGTTATGGCTGATGAATGCATATATATGTAGCTTTTTTATAATGGGTGTTTTTATGAAGGGTTACTGAAAATTCACAAGATTTTACTATGCCATCGATTTATCATCCAGTTCTGAATAAAGCGCCTTGAGACCGACGTGTTACAGAATCACACCCCACGTCCCAGCAACCGTTGCTACAGCGACTCATCCCGCTCCTGGAGACAGTGGACCTGTGTTTGCCTGTGGGGTTTTTTTGCCATCCCCAAATCCTTTAAGCTGTGGACATCCTGCATGAAGGGTGAATCGGGCGTTTATGAGATGTGTGTGCACCCGCTGACCCGGGGCACAGGAGGACTATGGGACATAAGCCTGTTACAGCCCGAGTCAGTTTGAGTACAAGAATCGGGAGCCTGAGGTCTCCGCGGTCGTGTGTCATTTGTTGGCAGGAAGGCAGCTTCATGAAGTCGGAAAGATTTCGGTGAATAGAAAAAGAAAAAAAAAAAAAACAAGAGCGTCTCAAGACATTTGGTGGCACATTGTCCTGTCCGAAGAGTCCAAATCTGTCAGAATGAATGGAACTCATCACACACCATGTTCACCTGTCAGAGATGTTTGTAGATGTACCAGGGGTTCGAAGGAATACTAGGTAAACAAGCCATTACCAATCTGTACTACAGTTTTTTTTCTAGCACTCAGCTCTCAAAGTTGATGTGCTGGAAGCAGGAAAAAAGTGTAAGGATGGTGGAGTCTAGATGACTGGGTCAGATCATCTCCAAATCTATAGATCTTGAAGGGTGGGTCAAAGTAGAACCAGTGGTTAATACTTACCAAAAGTGGTCCAAGGAAAGACAACTGGTGGACCAGGTACAGGATCAGGATTCAAGAACTCAGACCAGAATCCTACTAGAAAAGAGCCATGTAGTATCAATAAGTCCAAAAAGGATCTACACTAGTCAACCTGCAGGCAGAACAAGACAATAACTACAATAGTCACAAAACTGAATGAACTAGACAAATATTTTACAAACACTTATTTTTCAGTTAAGTTTTGGCAGAACAGGTGAGTTTTTAGCCAGCGTTTGAAGACAGAAAGTGACTCTGCTGTAGGACATCAAGGGGTAGTTCATTCCACCACCTTGGTGCCAGAACAGAGACGAGTCTGGATGTTTGCCTGCCATGTGTCTTGGATGATGGAGGGTCAAGTCAGGCCATACCTGAAGCACAAAGAGCTCTAGGTGTGCGCCTGGCCTTAACCATCACCATCAGGTAGGAGAGGGCTGGACTGTTTTTGGCTTCGTAGGCCATACGAGCTGCTACAGGAAGCCAATGAAGGGTTCGCAGTGAGGGGGTGACATGTAGGTCCTTCATTAGGGATATAACTCTCCATACACACATTTAACTGAACAGAATTAAAACCGGTTTTCTCTTTTAGTTTACATTACTTTTATTATAATATAATAAATAACCATGTCCGACCATAACGTATGTACTTTGTCAAAATAGATTTTTTGTAGACGTCTCTAACTTAACTCGGTTAACATGAGGTTTAGATTCACTTTCAATATCTGACACGAAACCCATAACAAAAACGTCTTGACTGAAAGTTAGCATGTTGCTAATTCAGACAGGGGCGTGCAAACTACAGCGGAACATCAAGTTAAATTATTATATGAAATACTGAGCAAATAATAGACAGACAGACAGATATATAGCCAGACAGACAGATATTTAGACAGACAGACAGATGTATAGACAAATAGAGCCCTAGATAGATAGATAGATAGACAGACAGACAGACAGACAGACAGACATAGATAGATAGATAGACAGACATAGATAGATAGATAGATAGATAGATAGATAGATAGATAGATAGATAGATAGATAGATAGACAGACATAGATAGATA
>JAOVVF010000033.1:10251069-10261901 GCA_028565595.1 Duopalatinus emarginatus | reverse complement strand
CTCCAAGAATTTAACTAAGCACTCTTGTAAGTCGCTCTGGATAAGGGCGTCTGCCAAATGCCGTAAATGTAAATGTACCTTAACACACTTCACTTTATACATACGTCTAAACAAGCAGCAGTCCATGTCGTGCTGCCTTGTTGTTATGCTCCCTAGCTAGCTATGTTATGGGACAATTTCATGGCATATCTCTCTTTAGAAAATAACTTTTGCGCCGAGTCCTGAGTCGGTCTAGAGTCCGGTTGTCTTGGAAGTATCTTTGTGCTAACACCTAATAAAGCTGATGAGCCAAATCAGGTGGGTTTGGGCCATGTGCTTTACTCATAAGAACGGCACAAGACACCAGGATTACATGGATCAGTACTGTGTGTGTGTGTGTGTGTGTGTGTGTGTGAGAGAGAGAGAGAGAGAGAGAGAGAGAGAGAGAGAGAGAGCCATGCGAATGGTGATCAGAGTGCCTTCCCTTATTTGGAGAGACGCAGAAACGTGTGGTGGAGGGAATATCCATCTGTTTTTGGCAATCTCAGCCTCCTTTTTTTTTTTAACTCTCTCTCTCTCTCTCTCTCTCTTTCATCATGATGTTTTTGACTCTCAGCTTCTTCATTTAGTTCCAAACATAACCCCCATTTCATCGTTCTCGTCCAAATCCCTCTCCTTCTCTTTCTCTCTCTCCCACACATACTTTATCCTTGTTCCAAAACTTTCGACCATGCCCTTATCAACTCGCCTCAATTGTCAACGTAAAACATTTCCTGAGCTGGTTCTAGTTTTGTTTTGTCTGTAACTTGTCTGTCACAGTCTGATCTTTCCCCATGATTTATAGAACACACACAACACTAATACTTGTGTGTCGTGTGTGTAGAAGGACTCAACTGGATACAATCCATGTGATTTGCTTTAATATCCATTGGGAATACACGGCCACATCAACAAGCTCTGGTCTGGTAGAGTTAGACACAACTGTACTGAGAAACGTATGAGTAAAGCCCAGCTTAGTATCATGCTAGCTAATTAGCTAAGGCCAAGTACGTAGTTTGCTAGTATGCTAATAAGTAAGTTTAATAAATAACAATGAAGTTACCTCAGATGTCACTTACAAATAGCAAAGTTAGCTACCTCACAGATTTATTTAAAAGAAATATTGACCAATTTAACTTTAAAACAAGTTTATACACCATTTTCCTGAAATGTTTTTAGTTCTTGCATGTGCAAATTTTTCATATTGCAGTAAGCTGATTGTTTCTAAATGACCATAGCCTGAACGCTAACCAGCATGATAAGTACATGGCTTGCTAGCATGCTAATAAGAAGGTTTAAATAATAAATAATAAAGTTACCTCAGATGTCGTGTACAAATGGCACAGTACGCTGCCTAACAGATTTATGTGAAAGAAAAACTGACCTATTTGATGTTTTACTGGTTCAACTTACCTTCAGATAGGTTTATTTATTTATTTTCCCACCCGTTTTTTGTAAAGGATTTTTTATTTTATTGATATGCTAATTTATTTTATAGTAAGCTGATTCGTTCTACTTGACCAATCGTACATCCTTGGAAATATTTAAATAGTTTTGGAAATGTTAAAAGCCAAACTCAGAACCTCACACACACACACACACACAATGGACACAGCACATGCACTGCGTATATCATACATTTAAAGAAAGAATATAACAGAAACAGAGGCTGATTACAGAACTGAGAAGATGTTTATTGGATGTGTGTGTGTGTGTGTGTGTACAAACGAATACGTATATCCAATGTGTGTCTGTTAATTATCCAAAACGCTATAAAGAGGACATAAAATTATATCCCCTAAAAAGTCCAGCATCTGAGAGTTCAGACATGTCTCCAAGTAGTTTTTGTTGAGGTAAAACACATTTCTGGTCCAAGAAAATTGTCTATTGCTATTTTTTTTGTATTTTGTATTGGTTTAGCTTTCAACTTCCAATAACCCAAAATGAAAAATATACAAAAATGGAGCCATTTTAGCCGCTTTGTAGCCACTGGTAGCTACAAGCCATTTCATCTGTTAGCCTCACAGGTCCAATAAACGCAACAATGAATAGTCAGTAAACATGTCTCGATTTATAGACTGCATTTGTATACTGCAGTAACAGAAGTTACACAAAGGTTACATGAGTGCTTGAACCATAATTTGGCGAGGTGGCACATTGTCCTGTTGAAGAACAAACAATGAACACGAGTCCTGCGGAATACCAACTAAATAAACCCCATACCATTATGGAGTCACCACCAGCCAGCCACCATGTGTTTTGTATAGGCTTTTTTGTTCCAGTATTTCTGGCACTTTCGAATACGTAGATATACATGTTGATGTTACTGACCATCCTTTCTGTGCATGTAATCATTGTAGTTGTAGTTGTAGATGACGATGTATAACGTTATATCTAGCGGGACCCAGAAAAGGACAGGAGTTAAGATTTCTTCTTTTGTCCAATGTCAAATTTAAATCGATAAAACTCAATTCAAATAGAAACGAAATGAAACCCAAAGCAATGAGTGTGTGAGCAAAGTGACTTTATAAAGCAAGTGGATTTCATTAATATACAAAAAAAAAGTCAAACTGTGAGGTTTATGAAAACAAACGTATAACTCATTAAATACGTAAGGTGCGGCTACACTCATCACTCTGAACGTCTGTAACATCAGAACCCCGGTGACAAGAAGACTATGGAATAATATAAAATGTCATATTTGTCAAAAGGTCCTGTGTTCAGGCTGTGTTCATACAAAGTGAAGGTGGGGAAAAAAAGGAAAGAACGAATTGGGTGTTGAACTCCACATACCTATAACAATGCAGCTGTGTTTCCACCTTTAACATAGGAACATATGCAATGTGTAAAAAAAAAATGAATTCAGTAATTCTCATCAACATCATCATCATCATCATCATAATCATCATCACGCAAAATGCACTGTCCTCCAATACACACTTGCTGATTGCCCTGTTTAGTAAAAGTAATACTTTTGGCCAGTAGAGGACTGAAAGAAAAGTTATTGCCCAAGCACTAATAACGTCGTTTGCTCCCGAGTTAAAAAATCTCCGTCCACTATATACGTCAACATGATTAGTGCGGAGACGAGCTAAAAAAACACGTTGTATACCGCAGAAGCACTCCTGTACTGCAGAGGGCGCTGTTAAACGATCGCTCGATGTTCAAACTTTAGCAAAGATCGGAGGATTTACATTACATAAACAAATGACGTAACGTGAGGAAGAGGAAGAACTACGTATTTTGTTTCATATTTCAGAAACGCGTGAATATGTGAAAATGTGTTATGTGTGGGCATTGAATAAATCAGTGGTTCGTCACGCTATGCGATGCCTCGTTCGTAACAACGGATCAGTTGCGTGTTACGACGCAATGTTGACGTAACGCCATCTCTGCATGACGCACACTGAAGCTTTTAACTTGTAATTGAGCACACTGTGACCATAGTAACACTGGACTAGCTAGCATCAGCAAACGTACTAGCTACCCTATACTCTCGAGATCTGATTTATCATTATCTGTAATGCAGATGAAATAAAGGTAAGTGTAAAGCAGGTTGATTGTTTCGGAAGTGGAAGGTCTGAAAAATACTTTTACTTACTTCACAATATTTTTCAAATTACACTGGAGTGCCAAAAAACTGGTACACCAGGCTAATTTTTGCTAGGTCCCCCACAGAGCATGGACTCCACAAACTTGCGGAACTGTTCTGTAGGCAATGAAATCCATCCATTTTGCAGAACGGTCCACAATTCTGCTGTGTTCTGAGGCGCAGAATTTCTGTGTTCCACAGCATGGCATCCCAGACGTCTTTGATAACGCTGTGATTTGGCGACTTACGTCGGAATGGCATAAACCTTAAACCCAGATGAGTGTTCCTCTAATCATAATTTGGCACAGAACAAAACGGGTGTAACTTGCCACACAATGCGTTCACCTTTTAGAAATGTTTGTAGATGTCCCAGGGGTCAGTATGGAACGCCAGCTAAACAAACCACATACTATTATGGAACCACCAACAGGCTATGTATTTTGCATAGGCTCATCTGTACCAGGTTTTCTGTCACTTCAGTGTCGCTTCATGTTTTTGTCACATGCCTTCACCTTGAAATCTGATTGGTCAGAATGAAAAAACATCAACATATCGTTCCCTGAAACTAAAAATGGCAATAAAAACACCTTTGTAACGTGTGCTTCGTGTTTTCAGGTGACAAAAAACAACAAAAAAAACGACCTAATGTTAGAATTTCTGCAGTACTGGAAATCTGAAATCGCTATTTACTACATACTGAACTGGTCAGAAGACTTTTTGCCTACAAAAACACGCTTACATAAACAATTTAAACGATACAAATTCCCAGCACAAGCCCTAAAAATGATTTGTATACATTATAAAAGGTTTATGTGTCCAGTGCACTGTATATTGTTACGAATTGCTAGACAGGCCACGCCCACAAGTGACATCGGTGACTTGCGACTGGGTTTTTTTTTCATACGACTGTTTTCTCTCCACCAATCACCACTCAGGCCTCTTCTCCTCAGAACCTCCCCGAATGATAAACTATTGCTTATTATAAAATATTATCGCTAATAAATAATGTGAATACGATCCCGGAGCAGAAGGTTACACTGAGCTCCGTGTTCGAGATGGAAGCAAAACTTTAGTGGAGGAGCAAATCAAAGTGTTGGCTAGAGACGGCTAGTGAGGCTAAAACTGTTTCTGCATGAAGACACACACACACGGGGTTGAGGTTCCACACTGGGCCTCGGTTCTTGTGCTGTAGGTCTTCATTGAAGAGCCTTAACATAGTTTCCAGGGAAGGTTCCGAACATCCGACTCCTCCGAGACGTTCCTTCAGTGGAGAAGAAGGAAAAAAAAAGAAAATCTATGTATTTTGCATTGGCTAATCTTGTCTAGTCTTGGTTTAGCTAATCTTACCAAGGCTGTGTTTGGTTAATCTTGGGTAGACTCAGTTTGGCTAATCTGGTTAAGTTTGGGTTTGGCTAATTTTGTCTTGGTTTAACTAATATTGTTTAGTCTTGGTTTGGTTAATCTAGTCACATTTTGGCTAATCTTGTCTAGTCTTGGTTCAGCCAGTCTAGCCAAGTTTGGGTTTAGCTAATCCTGTCTTGTCTTAGTTTGGCTAATCTGGTTAAATTTAGGTTTGGCTAATTTTGTCTTGGTTTAGCTAATATTGTTTAGTCTTGGTTTGGTTAATCTAGTCACATTTTGGCTAATCTTGTCTAGTCTTGGTTCAGCCAGTCTAGCCAAGTTTGGGTTTAGCTAATCCTGTCTTGTCTTAGTTTGGCTAATCTGGTTAAATTTAGGTTTGGCTAATTTTGTCTTGGTTTAGCTAATATTGTTTAGTCTTGGTTTGGTTAATCTAGTCACATTTTGGCTAATTTTGTGTATTTATGGTTCAGCCAGTCTAGCCAAGTTTGGGTTTGGCTAATTTTGTCTTGGTTTAGTTAATATTGTTTAGTCTTGGTTTGGTTAATCTAGTCACGTTTTGGCTAATCTTGTCTAGTCTTGGTTTAGCCAATTTTGGGTTTGACCAAACTTGTCTAGTCTGGGTGTGGTTAATCTTGTCCACTTTTGGTTAAGCTAATCTTGTCCAGATGTGGCTTGTCTAGACTTGGCTTGGCGTAGGTCTTCTCCTTTTTTATGGATAACTCACCTATTATTGTCTCACATAGTCTTGGTTTAGCGAATCATGTATAGATTTGGTTAATCTCATCAAATTTTCTAAAGTCTATTCTCAGACTGTCTAGTCTTGGTTTACATAATCCTGTCTAGTCTTGGATGATTTAATCTAATCTTGATTTGTTTTGGCTAGTCTTATCCACTATTGGCCTGGCATGGTTTGACCTCACTACATTAGGCTTGCCTAAACATGTCAGGCTAATCTTGGCTAATCTCAACCTGTCCAGATTTTTTTTTTAAATCGCATTTTCCCTCCAAGTTTTTGTCTTATCTTGTCAATCCTCATCGGTGTAACCATTAACTCACCTACAAACCAGCCATCATCGCACTTCTCCACCACGTCGACCACATCACCCTCTCGCAGCTCCAGCTCATCTTCGTTCCGGGGTACGTAGTTATACACGGCCTTAAACCTGGAGCCGAGGAAACGTGGGTTTAATCGTAACAAAATACGACCGAAAGAGAATCCTGTCACAAAGGATTCTTATATACTTACGGCTCTCCAGCTCCATGGTGTGAATCCTGCATCATCCTCTAACGAATGACAGACAGACAGACAGACAGACAGAGAGAGAGAGAGAGAGAGAGAGAGAGAGAGAGAGAGAGAGAGAGAGAGATAAATTATTACGAGATAATAATTTCAGTGTCTGAAACAGGAAGGCACCCCAGCCTCATGATCGTCTCACACACACAGAAATGCAATGCAGAAACATCATTTCCACCCTTATATGTCATCATCATCATCATCATCATCATCATCTGACTCATGCAGCAGAAAGAACTCCAAACAGGGGAAAAAAGGGCATTAAGAAAGGACTCAATTTCCCAGCCTGCACCGCTGCTAGTGTCACGGCATGCTCCGTCCTACCCTGCGCACTCTACTGGAGGATATGGAGGGCGATAAACAACGCCTCCTGGTGGATATAGGACTGCGCGGCGGCTTCCCATCGACCACCGCCGAATGATTATAAAGTGTCTGGAAGAGTCACAGCTCGTGTCAGAGACTTCATGTCATACACACACATATGCACGCGCACACACACACACACACACACACACACACACACACACATATATATATACATATATGCTTTGTCTTTAGATGTCACCTCCATTCTATTGCAACAATGTTAACAATGTAAATTCCATAGATAGATAGACAGATAAATAGATAGATAGGCTGATAGACAGATGGATAGATACCCCACACAATGCTACACACACCATTCCATACTGCAAGCACACACTTGCTATGCTTTACCTTGATTTGAGGAGAACGTGGCTGGCTAGGGGACAGTGGAGGAGAGGATAGAGGAGGAGAACATGGAGAAGTGCGGGACAGGGAGACACCAGTGGAGGAGACGAGAGGAGGAGACAAAGGTGCAGGAGATGGAGATGGTGCACTGCTGGAGGGAGGAGTGAAGAAAGGGAGGAGAGGAGGAGATTTGGGAGTGGACTGGGGAATTGTAGGAGATATGGTTCGCTCCAAGGGAGGGGCTGGAAAAGACAGGGGGATTATGGGAGATGTGGTTCGCTCTGATGGAGGGGCTGGAGAGGAGAGCGGGATTGTGGGAGATGTTTGCTCTAAGAGAGGGGCTGGAGAAGGCAGGGGGATTGTGGGCGATGTGGTTCGCTCCGAGGGAGGGGCTGGAGAGGAGAGCGGGATTGTGGGAGATGTGGTTCGCTCTGTGGGAGGGGCTGGAAAGGACAGGGGGATTGTGGGAGATGTGGTTCGCTCTGAGGGAGGGGCTGGAAAGGACAGGGGGATTGTGGGAGATGTGGTTCGCTCTGAGGGCGGGGTTGGAAAGAACAAGGGGATTGTGGGAGATGTGGTTCGCTCCGAGGAAGGGGCTGGAGAAGACAGGGGAATTGTAGGAGATGTGGTTCGCTCCGACGGAGGGGCTGGAGAGGAGAGCGGGATTGTGGGAGATGTGGTTCGCTCCGAGGGAGGGGCTGGAGAAGGCAGGGGGATTGTGGGAGATGTTGTTTGTTCTGAGGAAGGGGCTGAAGAAGGCAGGGGGATTGTGGGAGATATGGTTCGCTCTGAGGAAGGGGCTGGAGAAGACAGGGGAATTGTAGGAGATGTGGTTCGCTCTGATGGAGGGGCTGGAGAGGAGAGCGGGATTGTGGGAGATGTTTGCTCTAAGAGAGGGGCTGGAGAAGGCAGGGGGATTGTGGGCGATGTGGTTCGCTCTGTGGGAGGGGATGGAGAAGGCAGGGGGATTGTGGGAGATGTTTGCTCTAAGGGAGGGGCTGGAGAAGGCAGGGGGATTGTTGGAGATGTTGTTTGTTCTGAGAAAGGGGCTTGAAAGGACAGGGGGATTGTGGGAGATGTGGTTCGCTCTGTGAGAGGGGATGGAGAAGGCAGGGGGATTGTGGAGGATGTTTGCTCTAAGGGAGGGAGTGGAGAGGAGAGGTGGATTGTGGGAGATGTGGTTCGCTCTAAGGAAGGGACTGGAGAAGACGGCGGAGATGCGGGGATGGTGGGCAGGAGAGGTTGCCGTGACGGGTAAAACGGAGGATGAAACGATGGGATGGGAGGAGACAGAGAGCGGACAGGGGGAAAGGAAGAAGATGAGGAAGAAGGAGTATGAGGGTGTACAGGTGATGAAGAAGTGGGAAGCGTGGTAAGAAAAAAGGGAGGAGGGGAGCAACAGGTTGAGAAGAGCTTCTCTTCGGTTGTAGAAGAAGGTACAGGAGACAAGAGGAGGGGCGGAGGTGAGGATGGGGGAGTCTGGGTTAGGGACAGGGGGACTGGAGAAGACGGAGGGGTAAGATGAAGGGATGAACTGGAGGAAACAGGGGAAGGCCCGTGAGGAGGTGATGGGGGTGGCCTGACGAGAGGAGAGGGATCGTCCTAACAAGGAGAAATACAGTGAGACGTTGACATGTAGATGCTAAACAAGACAGGACAGACAGACAGACGGACCATTAGCAACACAAAAACACTGCACGCTCTACCTCTTGCATCGAAGTATCGCTTACAGAATTGAAAACGGGAGATCTGATTGGCTCATCGCCCTCTTCCTGTATGTACAACTCAGGAAGCCCAGCCCCAAACCCGTCTGCCACTGTGGTGCAAGGTTGTGGGAATCTGTCGTTCAACATGCTTAAGGGTTGCCTGTATAACCCGTCATCTTCAGACGGACCTTCTGATTGGCTGGCCAGTCTCATGGACTCTGGGTTCTTTAGCGTTAACCTATCAGGCAAACAGCTTTGAGATGACTTGTCAGCCAATGGCGCGTGAGCGTCCAGGTGTTCCGCCTTCTGATTACTAAGGAACATGGTCAGAAGTTTGTCATAAGGCTTTGGATCGGTTATGGGTGCTGCTAGGTCTCGGCTCTGTTGCTGTCCCATGACTAGTGTTTTGTATCCGGTTGCTTCTGCTTCCAAGATGTACAGCTCTTGGTGATCTGAAATGTGTTCGGCTGGATAAACAAATGAGTGGGAGTGGGTTTCGACAAGTGAGGCGGGGTTGTATGGCAGAGGTGGAGCCATAAGAGGAGGAGGCGGAGACGAATTTGAGCTCACGGAACAGGAGCAAAGTGTGGTTGATGCCTGAGGAGTGGGTGGGTGGATATTGGGGTAGTAGGTGATGCTGGGAAGGGGTGGTGGAGTGGGAGTGGGCGTGGGCAGGACTGGAGTGCTGCACGGAGAAGGTGAAAAAACATTGTCGCCCAGAGTGAGGGACAACCATTCGCTGGTGACCTCTTGAAGGTAGGGGAAAGGGCCGGAGCCGGAGAAAGCAGGATGGGGCTTGTAGAGGGGTAGAAAGAGAGAAAGTGATGGAAAAGTAAACAAATGAAAAGGAAAAAGGGATTGATTTCTCTTTTTTTCCGCTGTACACTCACCTTCTGCACCCTGTAGGAGTCTAGACGTTGACCAGGACTTTTAGAAGGGGACCGCTTCATGATGTCGACGTACGACACGGGAAAAATCCCCTGCTTATTAGTGCCAGGAATCCTTCCTTCATACCAGTTCTTATCAACTTTCCTCAGCAGGATCACTCTTTCTCCCTGCAACACACACACACACTCACTTAATATACTAGAAAATCTATTATTGGGCTAGATTCTGAGGTAAAACATTTAGCTAGCTAGCATGTCCTGTATTTATTACACTTTCTATATCTATATGAGAGACAACCTTCAAGATTATGGACATTTCCCTCAGATGTCTTGGTCAATTACTGAGAAAACACTTTGTACACTACTGAAACTAGATTGCTACACTTAGCGTCAGCCGCTAACTCAAGTTACATTTTGCCTGTGTGGACTTGTTAGCGCCCGCTAGTGCTAGCGTGCATCTCTTGCCTTCCTGAGCGAAAGCTCAACGTTGGTATCGGCGTTGAAGTTGTACCGAGCCACGGCCTCGCCCATGTCCCGGAGCTGGGATGGAGGAGGAGGACGCTCCGGCTGCTTCCTCTCGGGAGACACGACCTTCTGGAAGACAATGAGAAATTCCACAAAATGGAGACGGTTGAGATAGTGTATACTTATATTGAAAACAATTATGAAATGAATGGATCATTGCAAAATAAGCCACTACACGTCCAAAGATGCCAAATTATGGTTAGAGGAACCCTTATTTGAGTTTGGGGTTTTGCCATTCACGTCGTCACCAGATCTCAACATTATCGAGATGTCGTGTTATGGCGTCAGATCAATGTCAAAACTAGGGGGCGCAAAAACACAAGGTAAAAAATATAAACTTGCAAGTTATAACAGTTTGCGGACGTAGATATTCCTCCGGCAAGCGTAAAAGTGAAACTCATGGGCATAGAAAGAAGTCCTGCACATGTATTTATTATTATATCGCGCTTAGACCACCTTTTTTGCAGTCTCTAATGTTTTTTTTCTTCTCGATTCGCCAGCTGTCTTTGCGCGTCATGTGAATTACCCTCGACTGCTTTTTGCACTCAAGTGAATTTTTTGCACTTGAGTATTGGATAGGGGGGAGCTTTGACAGTTTGGGGGCGGGTATTGGGGTGGTTTTGACAGTTTAGGAGCGGGAATTGGGGTGGTTTTGACAGTTTCGGGGCGGGAATTGGGGTGGTTTTGACAGTTTGGGGGCGGGAATTGGGGTGGTTTTGACAGTTTAGGAGCGGGAA
>JAOVVF010000033.1:10214328-10224799 GCA_028565595.1 Duopalatinus emarginatus | reverse complement strand
TAAGCCACTGTTGTTAAAGCCCTGACATACACGTGACACACACATCCAGTACAGGCCTCTCTCTATCACACTCACACACACACACACACACTCACACACACACACACACACACACACACACACACACACACACCATAAATGATTCATTAGTGCTCTGTGCTAATTGGAAGTCATTCATTCAGCTTCGCTCGAATCATTACACACATGAACAGAGGGACGTTTACCCGACTCTTACACACACACAAACACACTCGATTCGAGGTCCATTCTCAAAGCACATAGACTTGTTCAGATCTCGGCTTATAACGTCATGCGTCAACGTTCTCGTGGCCAAAGTTTGTCTGGTTGATGCTAATTTCCTGCAGTCCTGATGTGTCCACTCCCACTAAACTCCATAAAAGGTGAAGCTGACAGTGAATGGAAAACGACAGGTTAATGGCTGCGTGTTTGTATGTATGAGAACCATATTGTCTTGTGTGTGTGTGTGTGTGTGTGTGTGTGTGTGTTTGTCTGTCTGTGTCTGTGCAAAGTTTCACATTCCTTCAGCCATTGAAACTCAACCCCTGTGTGTGTGTGTGCGTGTGTGTGTGTGTGTGTGAGTGCGTGCATGCACCAGTGTTCTCTTTTCGAGGCCTTTGTGCCGACCCTGAATAAAACTGGACACAAACACGCAGGAATGAGGAAGAGGAAAAGCGGTAAACACACACACACACACACACACACACACACACACACACACACACACACACACACACACAAGGGAAATTGTGGGGTGAGCCCAGGAGGCTGAAATAGAGAGAGAAAGATGGAACGTAAGACTGAAGACCATAACTGAATAGAATCGAACCGAATCAAATTGAAACGAATGAATCAAACTGATTCAGATGCCCAATATTTTGAATCAAATTGATTTGATTCTGTATTAAACAGAATCAAATCCAATTGAGTTGAATGGCAACAAATCGAGTCAAAACAAACTGAATTGAATTTTAAGTGCGTGTGTGTGTTTGTTTGTGTGTGTGTGTGTGTGTGTGAGATATAGAAGAGAGTGGAGCTGGAGGAATGTTATAGGGTAGATTTTGATTTCCGGTTCAGTTTGATGTCTCAGTAACCCATCAGCCCATGTGACGATTTATTTATTTATTTATTTTAATTCCTGTGTTTTAGCCACAGTTCATTTCGGCCATGCAACTAAAGCCAGAAAAACTATCACACGCTGCTTCACGTGCCACACAGACGCTCGGTTTTATAATCCGAATGTACCGTATGTTAACTAAATTAGCATATATGGATCGTTATTAGTCAAGAAAATAACATTACGGTGTATAGATTTGATGTCATCCACCAAATGTCTGTATTTCTAAAGCCAAAACTAGCACAGTGACAGAAAGCCTAGTGTAAAACAACACCATGGACCTGTCATCCATCATTACCACCAGTGTACACATAAATACATACACCGATCAGCCATAAGATTAAGAAACTAAACAGCTCTGACCCACTGAGAACCTTCTGTGGGAACAGATTAGACGGCCTAGCCATCACTGAGTCATGGTCTCGCATGACTTTGTGCCTATTTGGACCATTTTGGTAGGTATTAACCACTGTATGCTGGGACACCGCCCCCCTTCTTCCTTCCTTCCCCCCAAGACCTGCTGTTTTGGAGAGTCGTCTAGACGTCTAGACAATTTGGTCCAAAATTTTCAGAACTGACTGCTCACTTGCTGCTTTACGTATCTCACCCCTTGACAAGATATGAGTAAGTTTGACAAGGACCAAATTGTGACGTCTAGACGAAGTCTTGTGTGGTGTGTGTCACAGTATACATTGGTTAATACCTACCAAAATGATTCAACGAAGGACAACCAGTGAACCAGTGACAGGGTCACGGAAGACCAAAGTCACACTAATGTGATTGGGGATGTCCGGTCCGATCCCAATGAAAATGCACAAAAGCATATTTGTTTAAAGACACCAATGTAAAACACCCAGACACAATTTCCGGCCCAGAAATTAGCCCCACCCCCTGCTGAAGCAAAGCTGCTTCCCCTTTAAATGCAAGATCAATGTAGCGAAATCCCGTGCAATACCATGCTAACACAAAGTGGATTACTTCGCAATGGCATGCTACATACTACTTACATACTAAACGCCTTAAAAGTAGTATGTAGTATGTAGTATGCGACCAAACTGGATCTCTGTAGTGTACTACTATGACGTACTACTCCGGTCAGGTTTTCTAGTATACAGCGGGAGCTATCTTCGTCGCATACATGCACCGTAGCCTCACCGGCTCCGCCCACTTCACTTTACAAAACGCTATATTATTCCATCATTATTTAATATGAAAGTCATTTATTTAAATATATTTTAAACAGTCTTGTTGTTAAAATTGTAGTTACTTTTACCAGGTAAAAACGCTAACTAGCTGTTAGCATCGATTTCACCGTACTTATATTTAAGTGCATAAATAAAGTTTTAGACAACACTGTGGAGCTCCTCCTCCTTCTCCTCCTGCTCACACACTGATTAGTTATAATAACAGAAAGGTTTCGGACATTTTTTAACTTCTGGGTCTTTGAATTTTCTCGGACGAATTCGCAGCTCACGCGACTGTGTAGTATGCTAACAGGTACGTCGACTTTTCCGACTATACTGCATAATACAGACGGTAGGCAGTAGGCAGTATGCAGTATATACTACCGTAGTATGCAGTATGCAGTGTAGTAGTACGCCAATTTAAATACAGCCAAAAATATATTGGCCCCGGTATGTGTTTGTGCATTCGAGCCTCGTCATTCCCACCGACGTAATAAGCTAAATTCATCTAGCGCTATCAGCTGTCCTTTAAAACCATCAGCGACTGTAGTGTAAATATGACACACACACACACACGACCGGGCAAAACAACCCACCTGATCTTAGCATAAGCTGAATCCATAATATTGCATGATATATATTTATATATTTTATATATAAGGGGTTACGTCATGTTCTATATGCATTCCTTTCTCTCATAACTCCAAGGCTACTTTATTGTTCTCGCACTACACTGGAGTGTTGATAGCACATATAGTTCTACCAGGAAAAGCTCTCAGGTGTTGAGTGTCCCGCGCGTTATGAAGCCGCCGCCGCCGCCGACCCTTTTGAAGTGCCTGATTAAAAAGGTCAAGGTCCTTCACAAGCCACGGGTGACTGGGCTATCTTGCGATGATGCAATGCGGGGAATATGTTCCGTCCGCGTAACAGGGTTCGTATGTGTTTCAGGATTAGCGCAGGGTTTCACGCGGCCATGGCGGGGGTTCGCGGTTAATGACGTCACAATAAACTGAACAGGGCGAACACAGGTTTTTCATTGTATATACTGTATAAATTTGTTTTTAGTAGTTTTCAGTGTTGATATGTGACAGTAACCTAAATATAGATAAATTACCTACACACTCTAAAATTACCTTGTTTTCTCAGCTAGCTTTTACTAACGCTAGCTAACTTTAATTAATCAACTCAAGCTGACTCTTCGACTTAAACTCAATCTTAATATTTAGCATCAGATTTCCCAGTGATGAATTAGCAAGTTCAGCCTTACGGTAAAGATGCGTACTCAGAACCCTTCGTGCTTTAAAAAAGTGTGGCTTGACCATCCATCGTTTAAGACACATGAAAAGCGAATATCTAGACACACCTTTATCAAGAGCACTTTAATGAGCACTGAGTATTATATTTGAATAAGTATTGTAGTTACTATCTTGTTTAACCAGAGATTTTGTATAGTCGAGGAGTACGTTTATGTTATAGGTTTCGATTGGGTAAAAGCATACGGAAAATTTGCTAATTCACTTAAGTTTGAATTACTTACGCGACTTTTCTGGCCGTGAGCTTCAGAATCCTGAACGTTGCTGTTTGTTTTCCAACACTACGACTGACGGAACAAGCATTTCAAAGCAAGACTTACAAGTTTTAGACACTACTGCGAAACAGAACAAGACGACTGTTAATTATTGTTAAGGTGAACAAATAGACGAATACAGAGTCATCGTTTATCCACTGGGTACAAGAAAAAGTTCGATTGTAATGTTAGCTTCATGCTACGTAAATAGGCAGACGTATCTTGAATACATTTACTGAACAAATATAAGAGACGACAGTAGTCTTGTTTGTGAGACAGGAGCTGTGGTATTTGTTTTTAAAACAATAAACTGCTAGCTAGTTAGCTAATGTTACCACTCATTAACAGCAATGCCAGTGTTTTAATTTAAAAAGAAAAATAGGCTATTAACGCAACTGGAGACATTTATAATCAGTCCACATCAGTGCACGTGTATATTAACTATTCTAATCAGATTTGTTATCATGGCCTACGGTGAACCTTACTGCCATAACGGTTGTCTGTTTGGCTGAAAATGGAATAACTATTAACCAAATAAGGCTTAACAGTAGCTTAGGCATCTCGTCATTAAAGTGCTTCAGGGTTATTTTTTGCAACAACACCCCCCATCGACACACACACACACACACATGCAGGGAATGTGTCGACATGGTCACTCCAGGCACGCCTCAACACCCTATCCATTATGAGAGTGAATATGAGCTAAGTGTTCCTGGCTTTAGAAGTGACAGGGTATAAAAAGGATCAGCGGCGTGTCAACATATAAATACACACACACACACACGCACACACACACACGCACACACAAACCAATAATACGAGTTGCTATGAGGCAGGACAAGCCAGCGCTTTCCAGTACAAGTCGTTCAACTTAGAAGAAAACTGTTGCTAGCTTTAATTTAAAATATTTACAAACGTCAAAATAAAAATGCGACAAATCTTTAGGAAATATCAACATAAACTACTCCACCATACTCTACAATACTGCACTTTATTGTAATCTATTGTACCGTACTCCGCCGTGCTCTACAATAGTGTACTGTACTCCGTTATACTCCACAATACTGTGCTATACAGTACTCTATAGTCAACTACTGTACTCTTCTCTACTCCACTGTACTTTACATTTGTGTACTGTAAACTACTGTACTATACTCCATCATACTCCACAATACTGTGCTATACTGTACCATACTGTAAACTACTGTACTCTACTCTTTGACACAATACAATACTGTACTCTACTGTAAACTACCGACTGCCACTCCATCATACTTCACAATATTGTACTATACTGTACTCAACTGTAAACTACTGTACTCTACTCCATCATACTCCACAATACTGTACTATACTGTACCTTACTGTAAACTACATTACTTTACTCCAACATAGTCCACAATATTGTGCTATACTGTACCTTTCTGTAAACTACTGTACTCTACTCCATCATACTCCACAATACTGTACTATACTGTAAACTACTGTATGTCACTCCAGCATATGCCACAATATTGTGCTGTACCTTACTGTAAACTACTGTCCTCTACTCTTTGACAGAATACTCTACAATACTGTACTATACTGTACTCAACTGTAAAATACTGTACTATACTCCATCATACTCCACAATACTGTACTATACTGTACCTTACTGTAAACTACAGTACTTTACTCCAACATAGTCCACAATATTGTGCTATACTGTACCTTTCTGTAAACTACTGTACTCTACTCTTCGACAATACTCCACAATACTGTGCTATACTGTACTCAACTGTAAAATACTGTACTATACTCCATCATACCCCACAATATTGTGATATACTGTACCTTACTGTACATTACTGTACTCTACTCTTCGACAATACTCCACAATACTGTGCTATACTGTACCCTACTGTAAATTACTGTACTCTACTCTAACACAATACTGTACAACACTGTACTATACTGTAAACTACTCTATGCCACTCCAGCATACTCCACAATATTGTGCTATACTGTACCTTACTGTAAACTACTGTACTCTACTCTTCCACACAATACTCTACAATACTGTACTCTACTGTACCTTACTGTAAACTACTGTACTCTACTCTTCCACACAATACTCTACAATACTGTACTCTACTGTACCTTACTGTAAACTACTGTACTCTACTCTTCGACACAATACTCTACAATACTGTACTCTACTGTACATTACTGTAAACTACTGTACTCTACTCTTCGACACAATACTCTACAATACTGTACTCTACTGTACATTACTGTACTCCTCTCCACCGTAGTCTACAACACTGCGCTATACTGTACTCTACTACAGCATACTCTACAATACTGCCCACCACAGTACAACCAGACTATACAACCATACTATACTGTACTATATGCTAATATATACTAATATTCTGTACTACATTGCATTATACTGTAAACTACTGTACTCTACTCTTCGACACCATACTTTACAGTACTCTATTATACTGTAAACTACTGTACTTTACTCCACCATACTCAGCAATGCTGTTCTTTAATTTAAACCACTCTACTCCACCATCCTCTACAATACTGTGCTCTACTGTACATTACTGTACTCCTCTCCACCGTAGTCTACAACACTGCGCTATACTGTACTCTACTACAGCATACTCTACAATACTGCCCTCCACTATACAACCATACTATACTGTACTATATGCTAATATATACTAATATTCTGTACTACATTGCATTATACTGTAAACTACTACAGTCTATTTTAGTATTCAGCACTGCACTGCAGCTTGCGCGGTATGTCCATTATCATACTCTCCTGGCAACTGCTGTACTCTTCCACTGTTCTATATCATACTGAAAAATACTGTACTCTACTGTTCTACTATGTACTGATTATCAACGTTAGTACCATGCTACATACTGTGTTATACTCCACAGTACAATCACTGCAAACTTCTGTATGTTACAGTACTCCATACTCAGAATTTTACACTACAGTACTCTACACTAGACTACCATACTACACTGTACTGTACTATACTGTACTATAATCTACTGTACAATAATGTACTATGTATTCTAAGCTAACGTAAACACTGCACCGTAATACACTATAAATGATCAGCAACATTTTACTAAGTCATCCAAGACATTAGTTTACAAAATAAAAGACATTTAACTGATTATAATAAACTCTGATGAAGGTTTTTCCATCATCTACCTCAGCAAATATTTTAACTAATCAACAAAATATCTTTTGCATAAAATCTCTCAGGTAGAAATTCGGCAAGCAGGTGCTCTTTTCTGGATATATGTGTTTGTATACGTGTGTGTGTGTGTGTGGCCTGCACATTGCATATAATGAATCTGCAGTTTGTTCTGGCCCATTTACAATCACCAAGCCCAGCTTTTTTTCTGACCTGGAACATCAGGCAACTGTATGCACACACACACACACACACACACACACACATATGCAACATACACATTGCAAACCCCTGGACACACAGCATTTGTATGCAATTACTCAGCACCCCACTAATAAACCTAAGGGAATTGTTTTATTTTTTTTAATCCTCAAAAACGCAGACAATGTTACATTCGAATATTGCGATGTTATCGTGATTGGCTCATCAAATAGCATAAGCCCTGGAGAAGCCCATCTCTGCACATTAGCGCTGGACCATTACGAGGCACTAAAGCTGAAAAGCAACTCTCAAGTAAAGGCTGATGCCGCAAGGGTTTTCCTCTCGTTTCCTCATTTCCGTATTGTGAGCCCACCCACACAAACACGCACAGCACACCTTACAACACCGCACAGCACAGCCGTGCAGATCTGATGACGCAGCGATAACAGATGTTCAGCCAGCTTCTATGGCTGTGTACCACTGCAGTTTCGCAGAAAGAGGCTATTGTCTGCACACACACACACACAGACACTTTTATTTCCTCGTACCTGTGTGTGTGTGTGTGTGTTTGCACTCTCACTTTCAAGGCTAGGTCCGCACCAGAAAGTGGACACCAGCTTCCCCTGTCCCCCCCATTACCTCATCCTGATCACACAGATGCCTTTACATAGGGATTAAAGTCATTCTTGCTACACCGTCTGCTCTCACACACAGCACGAAGCAACTGTTTATAACCAATCTTTGCAGTGAAACACACACACACACTGGGGCTAATAAACACACCTGCCTAAAGCAGTGGGCAACCCTATCCATGGTGCCCGGGGAGCAGTTGTGGGTTAGTCCTTCCTTCCTCAAGGGCAGGAGATCGAACCAAGGCTGGTTGCTTAACCACAAGCCCACAGCTGCCCCATAGTAAAAGAAACTGGAATTACTGGCAAATTTCTATGATATAATTGATATAAGAGGAATAAAACACTTCACAATATGACAGAAAGTAACAGTTTCATCACATCACAGGCCAGTTTAACCATGTTAGCAGTAATGATTTGTCCAGGGAGCAGTTAGGGGTTAGGTGCCTAGCTCAAGGGCACTTGAGTTGACTCCTGCGGGGCTTGAACCTGAGTGCCGCGGATAAGGGGCTGCCCACCGCGTTGTGCACGTGTACTCACTGTCCCTTAGTGTGTATGTTTCACAGTATGGATGGGTCAAATTCTGAGTCAGGCATTTTCTCTCCAGTACCAAACAATAGGCCTGTTTATAACCATGTCAGCAGCAACGCTTTGCCAAGGGAGAAGGAAGGGGTTGGGTGATAGCCTTGCTCAACGGCTTAGGTCGAGTCTTGGTTCCTTAACCGCAAGGCTACGGCTGCAGGTTAATTAGATCGCCGTATATAACCCATCCATGTAGTGAACACACAGCACCTGGGAAGCAGTTAGGGGGTGGATGCCTTTCTCAAGGGCACTTCAACCACGTCCGGTCGGTACAGGGGATCAAACCGGGGACCTGGTTTCTTAACCACAAGCCCACAGCTGCCCGATATGACATGAAAATGGAATTGTTCATTGGCAAACTGATGTGATATAAGAGGAATAAAACATTTCAGCTTCAGGGTTGGATCACACCACCTCGAATTTAGTCGTTTTCCTTAAATATCACTTCCATTACACGTTTTATCAGTTTTATCCCATTTATTATGTCTCATCAGTATTATTTTTCTTATAAGATGCTCTACAAATTTCTGTCAGGTATCAAACAATAGGCCTTCTTTTTGTATATAAACTTTATAAAAAACCTTGTTTAAACCACTAATTTGTATAGAATATTATTGATTTTCTCACAGAATTTCCCTAAAATACATAAATCAAGCTGGTTTTACTTATAAAACTCGTTAATTGACTAATTAAATTGGCGGTTTTTGGACGTTGGGCTCGCGACCACGTCGGAATGCGGTCGCTCGCGCGAGCTCCTGACTACGCACGCACGCACGCGCTACAGAATTGTGTAGCTGTTTTTGTTGTTGTTAGTGGACGAAACTGTTGTTAAATTGCAGATTTCATGAACAATGTCGTGTATTTGTTGCGGTATGATAACTATTCACGGTTATAACTTTAACACTGGACCACTGGACCACACGTATCGCGGTATTTCGAGATATATTAAACCTCTTTAAATAGGTGGGATTTAAAATGCTGACATGACGGGGTCGCGTCCCAAACCGCGTATTGTACTAAACAGTAGTGTGATTCAGAAGGCTGGCTACGGACATGCCGTCACATCCAGGTATCCTGATGGAAGGTAGTGTTCGGGTCGTGGTTTGGGATCGAGCCGTCCATATAATAAAAGTCCATCACAGCCAGGCTTTCCCCGGTTACCATGACAACCGACTACCGCATGCGGCCGCGCACCAAACCGCCACGTTCTTACCCTACATCAGATGACTGGCACTTAGCGTGCTGGGATCAAAAGCCCCACGGTGAAGCTTACCTCCGGTAATCAATACCGCAGAGTGGCGTCGAGCGCTCCGGTCTCTAACGGCGCCCACGAGACCCCGGTTCCGCGTGCAGCCTATATATACATATATACAAAATAAAAATAAAATTAAACAGAAGGTCCAGGAAGGTGTGGATGAATATATATATATTATATAAATATAAAATGGTTATATAAATATATATATATATCCGGGTCCGAGTTTGCGGCGCACCTGCTCTCGCGCTCTAAATGCGTTCCGCAAAGGTGAGCGCGCGTGCGTAGACCTCCGTGTCGGTCCGGCGGCGGCTCGCGCCTACTGTGTGAGACGGATTTACTGCACCCCGGTTCTCTTTTTTTGTTGTTGCATGAGAGAGAGGAAACGCCTCTCTCTCTCTCTTTTAGCGGATAACAGATAGAAAGGGGGGGGGTTGGATAGAGAGATAGAGAGAGAGAGAGAGAGAGGGAGGTAGGGAGGGAGAGGAGGAGAGAAAAGGGAGAAGGAGAGAGAGAGTACGTAAGAGAAAGAGGAGACAGAAAGACAGGGAGAGAGAGAGGGAGGAGGGAGAGGGAGGGAGAGAGAGAGTGAGTAAGAGAGAGAGAGGAGACAGAAAGACAGGGAGAGAGAGAGAGAGAGAGAGAGAGAGGGGGGAGAGGAGGAGAGAAGAGGGGAGAGGGGGGGGGAGAGAGAGAGAGAGAGAGGGGA
>JAOVVF010000033.1:10198630-10213101 GCA_028565595.1 Duopalatinus emarginatus | reverse complement strand
TCCACCCCACCCCACCCCATCATAAAACACTCGCTTCTTTGCTACGCTAAGCGCTTTGTCTCGGAGTCATGTAAAATGCATTAACCTGACGATAAAGAGATCTGAGAAGGAAACGATAATAAAACTCTTCAGTCTGGTTGCCAGATTGTAGGCCGTTCCTTTTAAAGATAACCCACACGGCCGATTAACCTTAAACAGCTCTCAGCCATCAAAGCATGGACTCCACAAGAACTCTGAAAGTGGTCTGTTGTATCTAGAATGAGATCCTTCTGGAGATCTTCTGTACAGTCTAGCCAGGTCAGGGAGCCTTGCACACCCATGACCCTGTCCTTCCTTGGACCACTTGTGACCCAGTCGTCTAGCGATCACAATTTGGTGCTTGTCAAAGTCACTCAGGTTTGTACACTTGCCCATTTTTCCTGCTTCCAACACATCAACTTTGAGAACCGACTTCATTTCCTGTCTAACATGTTCCACCCTTTGACAGGTGCCACTGAAATGAAATAAACAGTGTTTATATTAGACAGAAAAAATGGCTGTCTGAAAAATTGTGATGTCTAGACGACTACATCAGAGAAGCTTGTGGGGCGTGTCCCAGTATATACAGGGGTTAATACCTAGTAAAGGTGGTCCAAGGTTAGACAACTGGTGAACCGGTGACAGGATCATGCGTGCCCAAGACTCACTGATGTCTGTGGGTTGTCTAGACCGTCGGGTTTTGATCCCACAGCTCAACATATTAGTGCTAGCTACCGCAGAACCCTGTTTGCTAATACAAATGGAGGAGAAAAAAGCAATTCATAGCTAGTGCTAATGTTAGCATATCCTAGATGAATCTTAGCATTTTCAGATCAAGTTTAGCATTCTGTATACAGATGTTTATGCAAGTTTTTTTTTTTTTCTAACACTCTACATTAGCGCTGTCGCACGTGGGATTCCGCGCCATCGCAAATCAGCCCGACCGTATTAGCATTCAAGTGTGAGATCAAAGACGGCCAGATATAACCTGAACACTGATTGCTGACCTTTGCTGTTGGAACACGCCCACGTGTGAGGCTGGACGTCTGGTATGCAGGGCTCTGATAGCTGAAGGAGCAGGTTGAAGAGGAGGAGGTGAGCTCAGACCTCTGAGAAGACCAAAGACGGACGAGTGCTAAAATAGCCCTAAAGAGCCTGTCGAACTGGTCCGCCTTGAAATCTCCTTCTGTTAGCTTCAAATCGCCCACGTCTGAAGACCTGCTTACACAAAGAGCACACATTAGTGAGCAAACATCATGTCAGAGATAAAAAGTGAGCTAGCTTTATATTAAAGCGATATTAGCTAACATTATGTCTGTGTGTTTTTGCTTATTAACCAGTTATATAGATGTAAAGTTTTAATCATTGACGGTTTGTTTGCTAAATGGAGGTAACAGGAATTCACCTTCTGTTGAAAGAATGTAAAAAGTTACATCAGTATGTACATATGAAAATTACCCATATTTAAAGATCTATTCAGATTGGTCCTCCACTTGGTCCTCCACCAGGTTGCCAGATTATCTTGCGCAGACCAAACTATAGCTATAACAGAACTATAGTTGCCACCAAGTTATAGCTACTACCAAACTATAGTTATGGCCAACCTATAACTACCACCAAATTTTAGATCTCTCCAAACTTAGCTACCACCTAACTATAGTTACCACCAAACTATAGCTCTACAGCAAATTTGGCCGTGTTAAACGAAGACTGATTTTCAATTTTAACCCTCACAGAGTTAATTAACCAGTATGTGTTGATTAAACACATTGGTAAATTTGTTGTGCATCACCAAACTATACCTACAACCAAACTACAAATACCACCACATTACTGCTAACACCAAACTATGATTATCACCAAACTATAGCTATAAGACTACCATGGAACTACAGATTTCACCAAAACAAAACAACCTTTAAACTATAGCTAACACCAAACTATAACTACAGCCAAATTATAGCTATACAACTACCACCAAACTATAGTTGCCACTAAAATATAGCTACCATTAAACTATAACTATTGCCAACTATAGCTACCAGCAAACTATTCCTACAACCAAACTGTACTTGCAACCAAACCATTACTACTACTAAAACTATAACTACAACCAAACTAAAGGCAACATACCACCGAAACTTTAGCTACCAACAAAATACCAACAATCTATAGCTAGCATAAAACTATTACTTCCACCAAACTATAAATACAACTAAACTATAAGTAACAACAACCTATAGCTACCATAAAACTATATCTAACATCAACACACACACACACACACTCCGAGCTTTTTCACACCAGCCAGTGGCCACTGGTGAAGTCATGCACTGGTCTCTAATTTTCTCACACACAACCCCTAAAAATACTGTACTGCATCCTACTTAAACCCCATCTGTCTTCTGTTCTTTTACACACACACACACACACACACACACACACTGAGTGGCAGAGAGTGACACAGGCCGGAAAAAATAACTCCCTTATCAACACACTCGCCACGTTCAGAAAGTTCAGCTCGAGGGAAAAAGGTTGCCGCTTATCTAGCGTCTGGCTAGCGTTAGCCACCTAGCATTCGAGAGAAAGAAATTTGGCACAAGGTCACGACCCTGAACCACCTCCAGGATGTTATATATATATATATGTTTATTTTTTATGCATATGGTTACTGATATTCTTTTACCACAGGAGTGTTGGTTAGCAGTTAATGCTAAGTGTAATTATAAAATGGCGGCTTGGAGTTTCTTACAGTTTCTATATTTACAATGCTGAGGAAAGGTTTAGAAGAATTATTGATAGACATAAAGACATTCATAAGACTAGAGTGCTGCAATTAGATCCACTTATTTGCAGCTATGTTTAGAGCTCACACACACACACTCACACTCACACACACACACACACAGAGCGGAGGTGTCATGGCACAACACTTTTCTTGCTAACATAAGTTAACATGGCAGCGCAGCAGCACAGCACTTACACCTGCACAAAGTAGGGATGGAGAGGGGGAGAGAGAGGGAGAGAGAGAGAGAGAGAGAGAGAGAGAGAGAGAGAGATAAAGGGCGAGAGAGTGTGTGTGAGAACGAGCGATAAGAGTGTGTATGTGTGAGAGAGCAAAAGAGAGAGAGAGAGGGAGAGAAAGAGATGAGAGTGACAGAAAGAGAGAGAGATGAGAATAGAAAGTTTCTTACCTGCATGATGTCACACGTCAAAACTTCAGAGATAATAGAGTGTATGTGTAAAAGAGAGAGAGAATGTGTGAAAGAAATAGAGAGAGAATGTGTGTGTGTGTATGTGTGTGTTTGGGAGGGAGAGAGAGAGAGAGAGAGAGAGAGAGAGCGAGAGAGAGAGAGAGAGATGAGAATAGAAAGTTTCTCACCTGCACACATCAAATCTTCAGAGATAATAGTGTGTGTGTGTGTGTGAGTGTGTGTGTGTGAGTGTGTGAGTGAGAGAGAGAGAGAGAGAGAGAGAGAAAGAGATGAGAGTGAGAGAGTGAAACAGAGAGAGAGAAAGAAAGAGATGAGTGAGAAAGAGTGAAAGAGAGAGATGAGAATAGATTGTTTCTCACCTGCATGATGTCACATATCAAACCTTCAGAGATAATAGAGTGTGTGTGTGTGTGTGTGAGAGAGAGGAAGAGGGAGAGAGAGAGAGAGAGAGAGAGAGAGAGAGAGGGAGAGAAAAAGATGAGAGTGAGAGAGAGAGAGAAAGAGAGATGAGAATAGAATGTTTCTCACCTGCATGATGTCACACTCATGGGCTTGTGTTACAAAGGGAAAAATTAAGGTTAAAATTAAAGTGTGTGTGTGTGTGTGTGTAATTTTTACATTCCAGAAACAACCAAAGCAAATTCACTTCAACTAAATAACAACCTCAGAGTAGTTAGCAACCTGCCCCTTTACACTCCTCTGTTTCCTTTTACCATTGACAATCTTTTTCACTGTTGTGTTATTGTGTTGTTGTTGTTGTGTGTAACTGTAACTATCCGGTTTACCTGATTTACCTCATTACATTCCTACAAAGACAGTAGCTAACTAAACAATAACTAGCATGCTAGCATAGTGCTTAGCTATTTATGTTTCGCTAACACGCCTTCATTCTTATGCTAGCCATGTAGCTATATCACCACAACATTTTATGGTTTTATGAGATTCCTGACTGTATTTCTAATGTCTGTGTGATAACTCCTTCACCTTCACATTAACAACAAGGTTCGTATGCAGCTGGGTTCAGTCTCTGGAAAACGAATCTATGACATCAGGGAACATGTTTAACTAAAAGCCATTTATTTTTATCCCATGTGACCTACAGGTTAACACATCATGACCTGCGGGTCAAAGGTCGACGTGCGTGTCATTACGTGTATGTCCGAGGTCTATTTATGTGTTTCAGGTAGCATTGATGACTAGCCGATAGCTTTTCCCATCGTTATAAAGATCTGTAGCATGGATAGCATCCGCTAAGATAAGAACTTGTCTAGTACAAGCTAGCATCTGGGACTCATCCTGAACTATTCCTCTCTTCCGTTTAACCCTCATCGCATTAAATCTTGCCCTTCATCAGACGCCAGAGGTCGACCTTTGACCCGCAGTTACTCAACGCTGAAGCTGAACTTGGTGGAAGTTATATAAATGGCTGGGACTTAGGCTAAAAAGAGCTCCTTTTCTGAGTGGAATGTGTGGAAAGGCATTCCTGCATTAATGCTTCACATTCCTGTCAGCGCTCCTTCGTTTTTTTCCCCGCCTATTCCTGGGCATGAGTCCGAGGGTCATGTGCGCGCGAGCCGAGACGTTGCTTCCATTTGAAATCTGCACAGCTGCAACCATAGAAGGCGAAGCTACTGGCGGAGGAAGTGCTCACGGATGTTTTTCCCAAATTCCACACTTAGCAGACTTATAAAAGCCCCTTTAATACGGATTCAGTGATTCGTAGCACTGCGTAATCACAGGCACGGTTTAACAGCGTAATCACCGTTTCTTCTGTATTAGTTCTGAAAGACAGGAAGAGAGCCTGGAGTGGAACAATAAACACCTGCTTAGGGACGATACAGATCAATTACAAAGAGCCATTACTTAATTAGTCGCCTGTGTTTGTCATTGGGGTCGTCGTACCATTTTGGGTATTGAATCCATTGTCCTGTGTTTGGTTTTCAGTTGATCTCAGTGTTTGTTATTGGGGTCCTCCTACCATGTTGTGTATTGAGTTTATTGTTCAGTGTTTGATGTTGGGGTCGTCCTACCATGTTGGGTATTGAGTTTATTGCCCTGTGTTTGTTATAAGGGCAATTCTACCATGTTGGGTATTGAGTTCATTGTCCTTATTGTCCTGTGTTTGGTGTTGGGTTGATCACAGTGTTTGTTATTGGGGTTGTCCTACCATGTTGGGTATTGAGTCCATTGTCCTGTGTTTGGTGTTTGGTTGATCTCAGTGTCTGTTATTAAGGTCGTCCTCCCATGCTGGGTATTGACTTTATTGTCCTGTGTTTGGTGTTGGGTTGATCAGAGTGATTGTTACTGGGGTCGTCCTACCATGTTGGGTATTGAAATCATTGTCCTATGTTTATTATTGGGGTCGTCCAACCATGTTGGGTATTGAGATCATTGTCATGTGTTTGTTATTGGGGTCGTCCAACCATGTTGGGTATTGAGATCATTGTCATGTGTTTGTTATTGGGGTCGTCCTACCATGTTGGGTGTTAAAAATCATTGTCCTGTGTTTGGTGTCAGGTTGATCACAGTGTTTGTTATTGGGGTCATCCTACCATGTTGGGTATTGAGTTCATTGTCCTGTGTTTGGCGTTGGGTTTATCTCAGTGTTTGTTATTGGGGTCGTCCTACAATGTTGGGTATTGAAATCATTGTCCTGTGTTTGGTGTCGGGTTAATCACAGTGTTTGTGTTAGAATCACCCTGGAATGTTTGGTTTTGGGGTGATGCAACTATGATTGGTGTTGAGCTGACCAACAGTTTGGTGTTCGGTTGATCCTACCATGATTAGTGTTGGGTTCATTGTCCTGTATTCTTTGTTATTCGGGTCATCTGGTATATTTAGTCTTGGGTTGATCCTAGTGTGTTGAGTGTTGGGTTCATTGTCCTGTATTTGGCGTTGGGTTAATCACAATCTTTGGTATTTGACTGATCCTAGGTGTTGTTACTGGATTCATCCTGGCCTGTTTGCTTTGAGGGTACTTCTACTATGATTGGTGCTTGGTTGATCCTACCGTGTTTATGAGATGATTGTCCTGTGTTTGGTTGTGGGTTGATCTCAGTGTTTGTTATTGGGGCCATCCTACCATGTTGGGTATTGATTCCGTTGTCATTTTTGGTCGTTTGGTGTTGAGTTAATCACAGTGTTTGGTATTTGGCTGATCCTACTGTGTTGGTAAGACAATTTGTACCATGTTTGGTTTGATGTTGGCTTGATTTTGCTGTCCTTGCTCAATTGTTGTGTTGATCCTGCTGTGTGTAGTGTGTGGCTGTTTTTTTTCCCCTACTGTGCTGAGCTACACTGATGAAGTATCGATGCCTCACAATGAGCGTCAGCAAGTAATCGGGGTAAAATGTATTGTTGTCTCCCTCCGTCTCGTACACACACACACACACACACACACACACACGTTCAGTAGTTCATATTGAACACGCTTGTCCACTCAGTTCCTGGAAGACAACCCCGGATGACATTTTAACCCGCTGATTAATAGCTTGTGTTTAATTAGACTGGATGAAATGGCTGCTCAGTAATGGGCTGCTCCGTTTCTCCGCTATTTAGCTAACAGTAGCTCTGAAACACTGGACATGTTTCCCAGTGAGAACAGCGAGAATACATCTGGGGTATTACTCGCAAATTAAAAGGAACAGTTGGAACAACGAGGAACTGACCATATATTTTGTAGGTTGTGGTATAACCCCCCCCACCTCACTTACACACTCACTCCTTCACACACACAAATAATAAGACCGCCACACACATTTCATCACTGCACTGCTTTCATAACATGCTTTTGCAGTAGATTATAATTAAATATAACCACACACACACACACACACACACACACACACACACAGAAGTTTTAATGCCTTTGCTACTAAACCCAGGGCTGTGTGTGTGTGTGTGTGTGTGGGGGGGGTGTTTTAATAACCATTTTAAATGGACAGGGCCAGACGAAAGATCACAGACATCAGATCTGACCATTAATCTAGAAAAAATCTAACCACACACACACACACACACACACACACAGTGAACAAGATGTTTGAAGATGACTCACTGAACCCACCACTCTCACTTCCTGCTGCTGTTGCTAGGTGATGGCACAGAAGACCTGGAAATGTGTGTGTGTGTGTGTGTGTGTGTGTGTGTGTGTGTGTGTGTGTGTGTGTAAGAACTCCAGTGAGCTTACAGATGTGGTCACATCCCCAACCACACCTTATTCACTATGTGGTCTGTGCATCCTCTTGCCCCAACACAGGGCATTATGGGTAGCAATCAAGCTCTGTGATGCATTGTGGGATATAATGAGTGCCCAGATATTCTGCTTTATGCTTTAAAATAGTACTAAACACTGCACCATCTACTGGATAGGATGAAAAATTAGGCAACTTGCATCTAATATGATGCACTAGAGACAGTCTTGTGAAGTCTTACAGCTCCCTCTGCTGGTCATTAATGAAACAATATGAATCAATGTATCCATGAGCAAAATAAACTATTGTGTGCTTAATAAAAAAAAATAAATCAGTGTATAATTAGTAAATCAAAAAGAATCAAAGAATGCTGAGTGAATTGCAATATAATTAGTGAATCAATATAATTCAATGTATCCACAGCCATGTGTGACAGAGAGAGCTGGGAGATTCAGTTAAATATACCAATTTAGTTCAAAGCCCAAAATATATAGCATTAGACAATATAAATGACTACACAACTCTAGGGATTACACACAGAAAGTTTATAATCTTAATACAAAAATACAAAAGTATAAAATAGATACACAGACAAGAACAATGCTACCAAAAAGAGAACCAGTAAAATACTTAAAACGTAATTTATTAAAGGTTTGATATTCACCAGGAGTGCTGGATCAGATGTGCCGAACATCTGGTAGAACGCAGGTAGAAACTAGTTGGTCCTTTCGATCTTTGACGTTCTGACTGGAAAACACGAATTACGTCGTGCACGGACCTCGGTGGAATTTTACAAGTTGTCAAAAGGGCGTCATTATACCATACAGCAACAATCCTGAATAATGACATTGTGTCAACGTTGCGACAACCTTGTGAATATCACTACTTTTTGACAAGGTGTGTGTTTGCTGAGACGTTTGCCAATTAATCTACTGCCGAGTCGTGATATGAAAACATTTATGTCATTTAAATTTTTCTTTCTTCTTGGACGACAATTCCAGGATTCTTCATACTGAAATTACACTGAACAAAAATATAAACTCAGCATTTTCGTTTTTGTTTTTTATGAGCCGAACTCAACGATCTCAGACTTTTTCTACGTGCACAAAATCCTTTTTCTCTCAACTGCTGTTCACAAATTTGTCTAAATCTCTGCGTTGCCGAGAAAATCCATCCACCTCGCAGGTGTCGCATATCAGAATGCTGATTAGACAGCAGGATTATTGCACAGGTGAGCCTCAATAAAAATCCATCTATAGTTTTATCACACGTCCATAGTGGTGGTGAATCAAAAGGACATCAATAAAATTATGCCTGCCCATACCATAACCCCACCGCCACCACCATGGGCCACTCAAATCACAGCACCGATATTCACAAAGATATTCACTGGTGGACATTCCAGCATTCAGCATGCTCCTTCAAAACTTGCGACTTCTATAGGATTGTGCTGTGTGATAAAACTTCCCCACAGTGCTCAGGAAGCAGTGCCTTGATCAAGGGTAGTTCAGTCGTTGTCGTAACAATGCCCCAGCGATATTCAAATCTAAAGGCAGTCAAACAAACCATACCCTTATAACCAGAGGTCGACCGATATATCGGGCCAACGTTTGCAATTTTTTTACTATATATCGGCATCTGAGAATATTTGTGTTTAGAAGCATAGATTTAAAGTCAGGTATTACTGTGAGTGATTCAGTGATATTGGCAATATTTATGATGACAAGACGACTCAGTAGAGAACATGCAGAACAGTTGTGCTTCCTGCATTACAACCTGCCGTTCTTAAACTGGGAGTACTGAGAACTATCAGTGAAACACCGTGCTCTAGGGACTACAACTGAGTTAAAATAAAAAAACCTTTCCTTTTTATCTTGTTCAACAAATTTGAAAAATTCAGTCTGATAAATATTCGAAAACTTTTATGAAACCAATGTTTCTATGATTAATGCTGTGATTGGTTTGGTTAACTTTGGTTAGTTATTTAAGCACACAAAATTAAGATTAGAGAGATGGTTCAAGTCAGTGTTCAATAAATGATGTTAAGTTTAGAAATGTTGTGCATCTACTTATTATTAGTGAGAATATTTTTTTACAGATCGGCTATCGTCTGACCCTGACCTATAAATTTCGACATAGGCATCGGTTTTTTAGAAAAAACCATATCGGACGATCTCTACCCTTAACAGTAGAACAGGGGTGTCAAACTTAAATGGGCCAAAATTTTAAATTAAACAAAGCCACCGGCCAATGTTAAACAAATGAACCTTTTAATATGCTTTAAAATTGAATATGGAACAAGCAACGCTTATATAACTTAATATTGTAGACATGCAAAATCGAATTTCAAATTCAAAAAACATATCAATGGCATAATAAATGAAATTTAAAAGAAAAGTATGCCTCTTTTTTTATTTGCAGCCTTCTAAGGTAACACACTGATCTAATGCCGAAAGCCAGATACCTGGCATCTTTTCTTGGATGAGCGGGAGCTTTCCTGCCGAAGCACGGATCGCTACTGAGTTTGGCGCGTAATAAAAGGTGCGGAAAACCCTGGGTGGACGATTCACCTGGCTTGCAACAGCGGTTGCGTCCACCAAACGGGAGCATACTAATGATGTCATCAGCACCAAAACAACAGCAGGGCATAATAGGATTTGTAGTAGTAGCGATGAATGCGCTGTTACAGTGGTGCCGCTGCGGGCCAGCTCCAATAGTAATTTGATATTGCCTCGCCAGAGTTGACACCCATGCCGTAAAAGAATGCTCAGAATCTAAAACGAATCAATTTTACTACGCAAGATATTTTGAACTGAATTGAACCAAGATACGTTACAAGAATTTCACTGCCAAGCTGTACACCGTATGACTGTGCATGTGACAAATAAAGCTTTGAAACATAAAAAAATAGGTTACATTTATGGAAAAAAATTAAGAAAAAAAACCCCCCAACATTTCCAAACATTAGTTTCACTACTACTACTACTGCTACTGCTAATAATAATAATAATAATAATAATAATAATAATGTAAGAAACAAATGTTTGTATGTCAGTAAAGAAACACATTGCATAAGAGACCATTTTGTTCAAGACAATAAAATGCAATAGTAAATTAGGTTTGTGTGTGTGGGTGTGTATAAAAGTGGCACTATCGAAGAGTTCTTCTTCAATAGTATTGATTTATTGTTGGTTGTTAGGTTTTAAGAGTTGTTTAGAATCAGATGCCGGTCGGTCCCGCCTCCGTATTGCATGTGAGCTTGGGGAATCCCAAATAACACAGACACAAAGTGTACAGTGAATCGAGAATTCCATTTTATTCAAGAAGGAATAGAGATTATACAGACTGAGACTGAGTTGGGCCAATATGATTGGAAGCAGGATTAGTCTAGGGTTAAAACATGCAGAAGATAATTAGAAAGTAGTGTGTTGAGAAGATAGTCAGAGGAAGGGAAACTTTGAAGAAGGTCTTGGAGGAGGTATTGTATGCCTGTGGAAACTGAACAGCCATTGTTCTGGGATGGAAGGGCTGAGTAATGCAAAGGTAGAGCATCCTAGTTAGCATGAAAGGCATGGCACACCAACCATAGATAAAGCACAAGCAGTATTGCCCCCACACTTACCCAAGTAGAAAGTGAACTATTTGCCTAATGTGTTTGCACAAAGAGAAATGTGACCTCAACAGTGCAGTAAAACACACACACACCAGTGAACACTAGGGGGCAGTGTTGGGGAAGTAAGGTGCCTTGCTCAAGGTCACCGCAGGCGTGTCTTGCCCTGGACGGGCATCGAACCCGCGACCATCCTCGGGTTAAATGACTTATCACCTGGAACAAATGAGTGAGTCGGCTGATCTGTAGGCATAGGGAGAGAACAAGAGACATTACCGTGCACACTGTTCAGTTTCTCAATCAACATTTGGGTGTAGTCAGCCAACACTGCATCCAGGTTACCTGTAAAATAAATACCTGTGAAAAAAACCACTTCAAAAGGAGATAATTTAGTAGTTGTGCTTGGTGTCATTCTGATCTCACACAAGACAGCTGGCAACAAGTCTACCCAACTTTTACCTGTGTCCATTATGGTCCTTATGTTCGGTTCATGCGCTCGAAAACACCTGAGGATTGTGGGTGGTATGGAAAGTGAAATTTCCACTCAATGTTCAAGTATTTACAGAGTTTCTGACTAACCCCAGCAGTAAACGATCCTACCTGATCTGAGTCTATCATGAAAGGGGTTCCATACCTGGGTTTTATCTTTTTAGATAGAATCTTGACTACCATCTGTGCATTTTCCTTCGAACAAGGGAATGTTTCTACCCAGTTCAAGAATCTGTCCACTATTACCAGCAAATACTTTACCTTTCCCTGAGGTGGCATGTGAGTGTGGAATCTGCAGATAGTGAAAAGGGTACTCTGGGGCTGGTAGAGCATCATGTTGCACAGTTTTTCCTTGGTTGGACCTAGCATGTCAGACACACATCAAGGAGGAGTTTGACTGTTTTTCTTATATATGGAACACTCATAAATAGTGTTAAGACAATCATGAGGTGTCACCTGATGAGGATAACAGACTCCGCAGAAGGTACGCTGAAGAGTTTTGGGCTGTAAGAGGGTTGATGGAAAGACTTTGAGTAGCGCACAATACAGCCTTTCAACTGGAGTGTCTCTGGGCCGTCATATGTTGTGTTTGGATGTTATTTAATTTGGATTGACAGGGGTTCACCAGACAGGATGTCCAGGATACAATTACAGAGAGAAGTTTTCAGGCCAGGTAACAATTAAATCCAATTTGCCAATGGGCAGCGAAAATACTGCCATAGCAGAATAAACAGTCTTTCAGCCACCATCAAATCCTGCTTGCTATAAAAGGGCTAAAAAGCCAGCAAAGTGGATGTGGATGTGCCAAAATGACTGTCAAGATGAAAATACCAACTCTAGACAAACACTGTCTGAATGGTGGCAATGTGGATTTAAAAACATTTAAATCCACTTTGCCAACGGGCAGCGAAAATACTGCCATAGCAGGTTAAACAGTCTTTCAGCCACCATTAAATCCCGCTTGCTATAAAAGGGCGAAAAAGCCAGCAAGATGGATGTCAATGTGCCAAAATGACTGTCAAGATAATTATACAAACTCTAGACAAACACTGCCTGAAAAGTGGCAATGTGGATTTGAAAACAATTAAATCCAATTTGCCAACGGGCAGTGAAAATACTGCCATAGCAGCGTAAACAGTCTTTCAGCCACCATTAAATCCTGCTTGCTATAAAAGGGCTAAAAAGCCAGCAAGGTGGATGTGGATGTGCTATAAACCAGTGTCACCAGTGACATACCAACTCTGCTACAAAACTGCCTGAATGTTGGCAAGGTGGATTTAAAAATATTCAAATCAGGTCTTGTCATCTGGAACTTGATGATGTGGTTCGAGATCCTTAAGTAAACAGCAATGGACTGAGCACACAGTCCTGGAGGTCCCCAGTGCTTAAAGTGGTGTTGCAGGAGATGAGGAGGTCCAGGATCCAATTACAGAGAGAAGTTTTCCGGCCAGGTAGGTTTAGCTTTCCAATTGGGTACTGGGCAATGATTGTGTTGAATGCTGAACTAAAGTCTATGAATAGCATTCAAACACAAGTGTCTTTATTGTCCAGGTGGGTGAGTGCCAGGTGAAGGATGGTGGATATGGCGTCGTCTGTTGAGCCGGAACAAAACAGCACGGGATTTAACGAAGGATGCAGCAGGGTCTTGATGTACCTCATGACTCAAAACAAGATTCTTAATGTTGTGAAAATATTGCCACAGCAGAGTAAACAATCTTTCAGCCACCATCAAATCCTGCTTGCTACAAAAGGGCTAAAAAGTCAGCAAAGTGGATGTGGATGTGCCAAAATGACTGTCAAGATGAAAATACCAACTCTAGACAAACGCTGTCTGAATGGTGGCAAAGTGGATTTGAAAACATTTAAATTCACTTTGCCAACAGGCACTGAAAATACTGCCATAGCAGGGTAAACAGTCTTTCAGCCACCATTAAATCCCGCTTGCTATAAAAGGGCTAAAAAGCCAGCAAAGTGGATGTGGATGTCCAAAATGACCGTCAAGATGGATGAACCAACTCTAGACAAACATTGCCTTAATGGTGGCAAAGTGGATTTGAAAACATTCAAATCCATTTTCCCACGGGCAGCGAAAATACTCCCATAGCAGGGTAAACAGTCTTTCAGCCACCATTAAATCCCGCTTGCTACAAATGGGCTAAAAAGCCAGCAAGGTGGATGTGGATGTGCCAAAAACCAGTGTCACCAGTGACATACCAACTCTGCTACAAAACTGCCTGAATGTTGGCAAGGTGGATTTAAAAATATTCAAATCAGGTCTTGTCATCTGGAACTTGATGATGTGGTTCGAGATCCTTAAGTAAACAGCAATGGACTGAGCACACAGTCCTGGAGGTCCCCAGTGCTTAGAGTGGTGGTGCATGAGATGTTGTGTCCAATTTGGATTGACTGGGGTCCACTAGACAGGAGGTCCAGGATCCAATTACAGAGAGAAGTTTTCCGGCCAGGTAGGTTCAGCTTTCCAATTGGGTACTGGGCAACGATTGTGTTGAATGCTGAACTAAAGTCTATGAACAGAATTCAAACACAAGTGTCTTTATTGTCCAGGTGGGTGAGTGCCAGGTGAAGGATGGTGGATATGGCATTGTCTGTTGAGCCGGAACAAAACAGCACGGGATTTAACGAAGGATGCAGCAGGGTCTTGATGTACCTCATGACTCACAACAAGGCTCTCAATGTTCTGAAAATATTGCCACAGCAGGGAAAACAATCTTTCAGCCACCATCAAATCCTGCTTGCTACAAAATCACTAAAAAGCCAGCAAGGTGGATGTGTATGTGCCAAAATGAATGTCAAGATGGATGAACCAACTCTAGACAAACATTGCCTTAATGGTGGCAAAGTGGATTTGAAAATATTCAAATCAGGTCTTGTCATCTGGAACTTGATGATGTGGTTCGAGATCCTTAAGTAAACAGCAATGGACTG
>JAOVVF010000033.1:10119518-10130462 GCA_028565595.1 Duopalatinus emarginatus | reverse complement strand
GATTACTATTGAACTGGGTAAGTCAGAGTCTTGGTCTGAGTCTGTTTACTCCTGGACTGGGTTAGTCTGAGCCATGGTGCAAGTCTGATTACTCTTGGTCTGGGTTAGACAGACTCTTGGTCTGATTACTTTTTGTCAGGATTAGTTAGAGACTTAATTTGAGTCTGTTTACTCCTGGACTGGGTTAGTCAGAGTCATGATGCAAATCTGATTAATTAATTGGACTCAGACAAGGACTAAGAGTAGAGTCCTAGTCTGAGTCTGATTAGTTTTGGACTGGGTCAGTCATAGATTTGGTCTGAGTCTGATTACTCTTGATCTGATTACATTTGGTCTGGATTAGTTAGATACTTAATTTGAGTCTGATTACTCTTGAACTGGGCTAGTCAGAGTCTTGGTCTGAGTCTAATTACTCAGTCTGGATTAGACAAACTCTTGGTCTGAGTTTGATTGCTTTTGGACAGAGTCCTGGTCTGATTGCGGTAGGTCTGGGTTAGGTAGAGACTTAATTTGAAGCTGTTTACTCCTGGACTATGTTAGTCAGAGCCATGATGCAAGTCTGATTACTCCTGGTCTGGGTTAGACAGACTCTTGGTCTTATTACTTTTTGTCAGGATTAGTTAGAGACTTAATTTGAGTCTGTTTACTCCTGAACTGGGTTAGTCAGAGTCATGATGCAAGTCTGATTAATTAATTGGACTCAGACTTGGACTCTACTCTTAGTCCTGGTCTGAGTCCAATTAATTAATCAGACTTGATTAGTTTTGGACTGGGTCAGTCATAGATTTGGTCTGAGTCTGATTACATTTGGTCTGGATTAGTTAGAGACTTAATTTGAGTCTGATTACTCTTGATCTGATTACATTTGGTCTGAATTAGTTAGAGACTTAATTTGAGTCTGATTACTCTTGATCTGATTACATTTGGTCTGGATTAGTAAGAGACTTAATTTGAGTCTGATTACTCTTGATCTGATTACATTTGGTCTGGATTAGTAAGAGACTTAATTTGAGTCTGATTACTTTTGAACTGGGCTAGTCGGAGCCTTGGTCTGAGTCTAATTACTCAGTCTGGATTAGACAAACTCTTGGTCTGAGTTTGATTACTTTTGGACTGGGTTAGACAGAGTCCTGGTCTGATTACGTTTGGTCTGGGTTAGGTAGAGACTTCATTTGAGTCTGTTTACTCCTGGACTGGGTTAGTCAGAGTCATGATGCAAGTCTAATTACTCTTAGTCCTGGTCTGAGTCTGATTAGTTTTGATCGGGGTCTTGATGAGGTCCTTTCTAGAATGTCTTTTACTATTTTCATGCTTCATCTAATTCCATACTAAAGTATTCTTATTTCCAGGTCATGTAACATCTCAGAGAAGACACTCCTTTGTTTCCAAAACAAGGTTGCTTCAAGTATTTCAAGAATCTTTTAACAGAGGTGAGACTCGTCTAAAAAGAGTTTTACTGGATTACACATAAAAACATACAGGAGTGTTACAAAATACTTCTACCATCTACCAACTTACACTAAGACCTGAATGTCAAACCTTATTAAAAATGTCTGATTTATCCGTTTACCCAGGCCTCTCTCCAATTCCCGAACTATCTGTAACAGGTACGATAATACAATTCCTTCATTTACACATCACACTCATCCTCAGACTGTATCTACTGTGGCTACAATACAATCCAATGGTTTTGGTGTTACCTGTATATGTGTCTGACATCTCAGATGGTTCATTGGGAGAGCATGAAGATGGAAATGATGAAGAAGCGAGGTCTGAGGGTGCAGTAACAGAAGAAGGTACAGAACATACAGATATACAAGATCCTGCAAACACTATGATATATTAAAGCGAGACAATTTACAGCACACAAGGTACAATTACTGGGATGTGCTGTAGACAAATAGAGATCTATCCCATTAATAAAGGTCATTATAATAATAATATACAGATTTGTCACTAATTACCAAAAAACAATATAAGCGATCTTACACTTGCCCATTTTTCCTGCTTCCAACACCACATTCCACCCTTTAACAGGCACCAATGAAATGAGATAATCAATGTTATGCACTCCACCACTCTGTGGTCTCGTGTTGTTATTGTCATTTCTGACATAAAAGAAACAAAAATTGTTTTTAAAGGTAGTGACATGAGTGTGTTTTGTCTTACAGACTTCGAGTGGTGTCTGGATGACCCTCGAACACCAAGAAACTCAGACAACTTCAGTAAGCTACTTAAACCGAATTGTTTACATTTCCATTAAAATAGTGTCATTTATTTAAAGTTAGTGTGCGTCAGCGACTTAACGACCCATTTTATCTCTCATTATAGCCTTCCTGCATCATCGTAGCCTTCCGTCCTTAGAAAGCTGCCATTAGTCTGAAAGTCCAGGAGGAATTGCATATAAAAGGACATCCAACACTTTGGTTCCAGCGCTATTTTTAACACCGCTTCCTCCCCTTACGGCTAATCCACAGACGTACGAGGACAGTAGAGGACTCATTAGGCTAAGATGTGAGCTAGGATGGTATAGAAATGCCAGTATATAGAGAGATGACAAGACGCAGGACGTTTAACTGATGTACACAAGATGTGATGTCATGTCATGTCATGTTATTCTAAATACATTTGCACTATACATTTGTTTATTCCACCAGCCAATGAGTGAGATAGAAGAAACCTGAGCATTGTCTTACCACTGTACCACACCAACCACTGTATCAGATTGCTGTACCTTTCGAACACACTAATAACAATAGTAACAATAGTGTACTTGCCTACTAAAACTAATCGAACAAAAAAAGAGGGAGAAATGGGTGTGGTACATGGGCGAAAACATAATATGGAAGTCCACTCCGGGTTTTCTTCATGTCAGTGAAGTGAATCTTCAGTACAGAGACATTAAAGGTGCAGGCTAGAGGTCTGCACTGGGATTGGGTCCCGTTGGGGTGCCGCGCGACTCAACGCAAATCTGGCGGGAATGGGCAGTTTGGACTTATCTGTGGGCGGCTAAAGCAAACACTGCGGGATTATAGACTATAGCCTAAAGGTAATTACAAATAAATAAAATACAGAGAATGAGAACAGAATATGAACCGTGTCCCCCCCTCACATTAAAAATGCTTCTGACGCCAATGGTGTGGTAGGTGAACGTATTCATAAGCTGTGCGTCATTGGACAGTGTCGATATCTCGGATCAATGTACCTTTCAATAGCAAATATTCTGTTTCCCAATCGAAATGAACAGGCCAAAAAAGAGAGATAAAAATGGGTGTGGCTGGAGAACGAGTGCAAATATCCAAAAGCTTTATACAAGCCCACGTGTCGTCAATGAGACGGATGTTTTAGAGTTAAAACTGTCTCGACGTCTCAAACATTGCGAATAATAAAAGACGCCTAGCAAGTAGGCAAGTCTAGGGCAAAGGATATTTTGTCGTAAAACAACAGATTCAACACTGATCAAGTAAAACGATGCTGAAACAAACACGACTTTGTTTTGCCAAACCAAGTTAGCCTAGGCTAAATACAAACAGAAGATTAGCTAAGAATAGAGAACTCACCTCTTTAACAACTTTATATTCTCCTGTTAGAGCTTCAGAATTGTAAAGTGCTGCTTTTTTTTTTACTTTGAAAGTCACTGAAACAAATATGACTCCTGAGAACTGTGTGAACTTTGTGCTAAGCTCTTCAGCATTGCTAGCTAGCAAGAATGTCTTAGGTTAGTCAGTTTGCTAGCTAGATAGCGAGTGTGCTTACCTAGCATTTGTGACCTAGGAATTTAACAGATATGGATAACTACGTAAAATCTAATCCAGTTAGATTTGTATTATATCAAATGCTGTTTATAACATTTTTATATATTTTTTTATAATTTATTAAAGTACAATAAGCAGTAAAATCTTGCATGCTGGAATAAAAATGGTACCAATTAGTCCAAATACATTCTTACTGTTTTGCTGCTCGAAATCTGAAATAATATGAATAGTGAGAAAATCATGATATAGAACTGTGTTTACTATTGGACATACATTTAATAATTAACTGGATAACGTTGGGTTTAAAAATAATCAAGTACGTAAATAAATAAACGAATAAACAGTTGCATTAGCTCGTATTTCTAAACAATTTAATTAAAAATGTTGTTACAATTTTTATATGGAGTTTTTTTTTAAAGCATGTATTTATCCTTTCTATAGAATTTGTAATTAAAACAATAAAAATAAAAGACAGAAATCGTGTTTAATGTCTGGTCATTTTTATTGTATTAATATTTACTATGTGAATAATTCTCATTAAGACAACAGAAAAGTTTATAGAATTTAATATAGAATTTTTTTTGGAGTTTCCTCTACAATAGTGCAGTGTCTAAATATTATTTATATTCCTTTTTTCACAAATTTACATTTTTTTTTTAAACACAGTTGAACACAAACTGGGCATCAGTAAATTATTAAACTTTTTTTTTTTAGCAAATAATTTCGTAATGCTACAAAACAAAAAGAAACTTAGGCACAGATCAAAATGATGTCAGTACAAATGAACAATATGTACAACGTCCTTTGCTGGTTAGTTTTAAATCATAAATGTTTCTTTATGATCCCAAAGTGCCAAAAAAACTGGTACAGACTGTAAACCCTTTTTACCACAGATTATTGGTTGCTTCATATTATTGGTTTTTTTACCACAGATTATTGGTGGCTTCATAATGGTGTGGGATTGTTTCACTGCAAACTACAAACGTCTCTGACAGGTGAACTCTGTGTGTGATGAGTTACACCAGTTCATGCATTCATGCATTCGGACAACAATGAAACACCACATACGTCAAGAGACACCAAATTATAGTTAGAGGAACACTCATCTGAGTTTGGTGTTTAGTCGTTCACACCTAAGTCACCAGATCGCAACGTTATTGAACACATCTGGGACGTCATGTGACAAGCTGTGGAACACAGAAAAACCTCCACCTCAGAATACAACAGACTTGTAGAGCGTTCTGGAGGACGTATGGTGTTCCACAAGCTTGTTGAGTCCATGCCTAGACTGGTGTTCTAAGCATTAGACTGGTGTACCAGTTTTTTCTGGCACTTCAGTGTTATTAATAATGTGGCCAAAGCCTCAGTTTGACGTTACTTTAATAGTCGGAAACGGCTAACGATCGAATCAGTCTTTAATCCTGCAAGTTACACAACCACAGATCTTTGGTAGTTAGCGGTTTTGAATAAATACATCTTCTGGTTGCATGTAAGTGTAAACCATAAAATTATTACATAATGAGGCGGAGTCATGGTTACCACCCTGAAGTTGATTATTTTGCTATAACAGCAGATCCTGAAGTGTTTTATACTTTTTATACCACACATGTGATACCACACGCCTCCACTCTCCCTTGTTGGTAGCTTGTCATTTGATAGGTCTGATGGGGGGGTGGGAACTGGATGTGCTGTTACTATAGAAACTATAACAAGCCCATAAATACATGATTAGCCTGTAATAGCCTGTTAAACATTAAGTAGAACCAATTAAACACAAGACGTCAATTTCTTCCCGTCGCTTTCGCTTGCATTTGTCCTTGTACAGTAACTAATCGTACAATATAATTTCCTGTTATTACACCTCTTATAAATAAGAATCAATTCTTCCAGATTCTTCCCCCCGTTTTATTTGTAATCAAGCGTCTGTATGTGGATGATTTCGCAGAGATACGTACACAGGCTCTCAGGGCAATGCACTTTGCGTAGGCAGTCGCGATAGGAAACGAACATTCGATCACGCACACAAGTCACACGTAGGGTCATCGGGTCAGTCTGTAGGAGCCACTTCAGGATCCGGTGCGGTTTGTGGTTCGGATCCAGTCAGGGTTCGGCGGGTCTGGATGTGGGAGATCTGCAGAACCGGCAGAAGAAGCTGGAATGCGTTGTGGATGTAGGTTGTGCTGTTAGAGCCCTAAAAAGACACACACAAGAGGCCAAGACTCAGAACTTTATCACAACACCGCCCCCTAGTGTTTCCTCTGGGAATTCCTGTATCATTTATTACCTCTAGCATCACGCTGTTCACCAGAGGGTTCAGCTCTTCTGCTTTCCTCTGACTCTGAAACAGACACATGGTGTGGAAATGAAATCAAAATGCAGACACAACACCACAAACTCGCTGTGTGTGTGTTTACCACGTCGCACACTCACCCCTACGGACACCAGTGTGTCTGTGAATCGGCGTGCCAGACAGCCGACCTCCTTACACATAGCGCAGGTCAGCCTGAAAGGAAAACGTCAAGGGTCACCAACACCAAAATACCCCGATTATGCCAGCACACACAAACACACACACACACACACACACCTGGAAAGTATTGTGGCCTGCTGGCTTGCCGGTTTCTCCAAGTCTTGTCCATGCAGGATGAGTTCAGCCACTTTATGGAGCTGCTCAATACTGCGAGCGGTGACCTCAGCAAGACTGCCTATAGACCACTGATACACACTCTGTGGAGACAGCGAGAAGACAAATAAGAATAAGAGACATGGATGGAGAGGCAATCATCCCTGTTTGATTATGACTCGACTGAAGTACCCTTGAGCAAGGTGGATAGGGGCTGCCTACTGCTTTAGGCATGCGTCCTCACTGCCCCCTATTATGTGCATATGTGCCATATGGGCCAATTCCACTGCACAATGGTCGATGAGTGGTTCGCTTTCACTTTCACACACTCACCTCAACCTTGTCCGTCTTGTTTTTCTCTGCGCCTTTCTCCGACTCCTCCGTCCCTGCTTCTTTCTCGTCTCCTACACCCTCCTGCCCTGCAGGGGGCGACTCCAAGTTCTCTTCCTTCACTTCTTCCGTTTCCTCCTTCCTCACAGGGTTCTCTGTCTCTCTTATCCAATCGTAGGCCTTCATTCGGGCCTGCGACAAGAAGCAATGTCGAATAGGTGTTAGAACCTGTACTTGTGACTATGATACAGGACGGTGTGAAATGAGTGTGTTGTACCTTGTTCAGTTTGTCTGGTGTAGCAGCAACATGCAGTTCGAACAGCAGCTCCGTGAGAACGCTGACGAACTCTTCCCCATCTGCGGCTAACACGCGCGGACCAAAAAATATACAAGAATATATCTAAGTGACTGACATACCACAGACATGATGAAATGACAACCCAGATAACCAGTTAAATACGATAAAAATTAGCAATACGATTATCCAAATTAACAAGAAAATCATGTTATATGCAATAAATCAATCTAAAATGAATAGTGCTCCGATTCTGAACCCTGCCCCACATGTATGAGTGGCCACTAGCAAGCAGAATGTATTTTAACAATAATTCGAATGCTAATTTCCGGCGAGATTAGCTAAATCCTGTCAGTACCAACATGCTAGCATAGCAAATAGCGTGTTGTGACCAGCTATCAAACAAAATCTACAAAATCTAAAAAACAAAGCAGTAAACTCTGATCATTGTAAATATTAAATACTATACAACAGATTTCCTTCAAACTATTTTAAAATGCTAGCTCGCTACAAACTAGCTTAGCTAAACGGCTACTATGCAGAAACAGTCTGGATCTAGCACGAGAATGTAATAATAATCTGGTGTCCGTTTAGCTAGTATATTTTTAATCTTGTTAAATTTTTTAAAAAATTACAAATTTTAAGTAGTAAGCTAATCTTTAACATGCTAACAAGCTAGCAAAATACACCAGTACAGATGAGCCTAGTCTCTCAGGTTTGGCCTCTTCTAGCAGGACGATGTGCCGCGACACACGTCTAGAGAATTTGACGCGATTTGCAGGAAGTTTGGTGTTTGTTAGCTACAGAATGTTTCCACAAGCTTCTGTGTGGGACCTACCAAAGATTAAACAGGTGTACTTGTTTTTCTAGCACTTCGGTATAAAGAAATGTTAAAGGTCACGCTGTTATATTAAATACACTTGCTATACTTTGGACATGTGTTTCTCAAAAATAACTCCAGCCCCTGTGAGAGGCAGTAACACTAACAGAGCTAATACGCAGGGCAGGTATTACATCACATCAGATCTTCTCATCAGACTTGATTCGTGATTCTGGATCTCACTGATCAGACTCGGGACTCACAGAGCGGGCTGAAAGAGCGAATTTGGGAATAAAGTTCACCGTTTCCCCCTGAAACCGTGTCCTCTGGCTTCTCAGTCTCCTCGTCCTTGTCCTCCTTCGCCTCGAAGATCTCCTTAATCTCGATCAGCTCCTTCTTCAGGAGCTCCAGCTGTTCGCCATCGAGGGAGGAAAGAACATCCTGCACCTGAGGGGGAGAAAAGTAAACGGAGTGACGCCAAACCCTAAAAGCTAATCGTCTTAAAGGGACAGAAGTGTTTTCGCTTTCATAACTTCTTTTTTTGAGGAAGAACCCCATCCAGGTTTCAGCGTTGTGCAAGCTGGATAAGTCACGGACAGCAGATAATGTTTAGCTAACCTCTTAGCATTTGTGAGACTGATACTTATGCTTAGCTTAGCATCACTGGTAATAATACCTCAAGCTACGTAATGCTAGCCAATTATGCACATGTAACACCCACTTTGAGTGACGTTAGCTAACCGACTACTCGGCGCAAATAATACGTAGCATGTAACAATCCAGATATTCAAACTAATATTTCTATTTCACATTTAGCGTAAATCTGACTAGCAATAATTAATTAGCCAGCTACGCATTCTTCGTTTATGCTAGCTTTTTATATAGCGATTTATTATACATAAATATTTTTATTCTCTACATCTCTTTAAAGATGATGCTATTACTTAGCTTGCTAACACCAAAGTGCCAGAAAAACTGGTACAGATTGGCCTATGCAAATATATTGGCTGGTGGTGGTATATCCATAAACATCTCTGGCAGGTGAATGCTATGTTTGTCCTCTTCCACCAGATCTCAATAGTATCGAAGACATCTGGGATGCCATGGAACACAGAATTGCGAACCGTCCTTCAGGAAGTCTGGTGTTCATCACCTACAGAATATTTCCACAAGCTTGTGGAGTCCATGCCTTGTGGGGGACCTACCAGGTATTACACTGGTGTACCAGTTTTTCTGGCACTTCAGTGTATTTCTTGATGACTTTCTAAAGCTTTATGTCTGGTTAATTTGTGTATGAACAAGCTAATACAATGCTGGCTAGCTATTTGTCATGAAATGTGACCTTTGTGTGAGCAGTAGATAACCATGTGTGTAAGTAAACATCACCTTTGTGTGTTTGTTCTTTGAAATCCGGTGTTAACAGATTTGTGTGTGTGTGTGTGTGTGTGTGTGTGTGTGTGTGTGTGTGTAAAACACTCACCCTCCCCTCGCTCTCGTTGCTCAGGATCTCCAGAGCTTCCAGATGAGACAGACCTTGATAATCGTCGAACAGGATGCCGTAATGAGCCGTGGGTTCGCACACCATCTGGCTGCTCAGCCTCTCGCGTGCTTTCTCCTTGGCTTCCTTCAGCATCTACAAAACATACACACTAATATTAATTGAGGCAAAGGCGTTAACCGAACACCTTCTCCGAGCAGACACGTCTGCCTGCCAGTTACCTGCGAGAGCGAGACGGTCCTCTGCATGAGGATTTTGGTCTTCTTGAAGCCCGGGTCGCTCTCCGCCAGCACCGTCATCGTCTTCCTGCCGATGAACTCCAGTGCGTCGAGTCCTCCGCTCAGCACAGACTTGCCCTGAGGTCGAGAGGGGTTTAGAAACTATATAAATAATTTAAGATAACAACGGATGCGTAACCTTAATGCAACAGAAAGTATGAATAATCAATGACCTTAATAGTGTCTACATGTGGTGGGCGGGGGCTAATAATGGCTAAAGCTTGCATACACCCTACCCATCAGTTGTCTCTACCAGAAAGTCCCAAGCTTGAACTGACAAGACTCAACTAAAGCACCCTTGAGCAAGCCACCTGACCCCCATATGTCCCCAACTACGGATAGGGGCTGCCCACTGCTTTGGGTATGTGCGCTCACTAGCCCCTAGTGTTCACTAGTGTGTATGCGTGTGTATGAGTTGTCTGGGTTTGGGTGAGGCTTAAAGAGTGACTCAGATCAGGTCTAGGTCCACCCCATGGACCTTTGGACTTTATGGGATTGGTCAACATGTGTCAGCTTGAAAAAAATCCCTGAATTTCTCAAAGGCTCATCCTGTACCATTGTGTGCTGACAAATCAGGTTCAGGTCAACACTGACCACAATTGGAACAAATGGATCACCGTTCTGTTGCTCAGCAACTACTCAAAGGTCAGACACAATTAATCAGAATGATATCTGCTTGTGTTCTTAGAGCAGACACACACACTCGGCAGGAAATAAACAGTAAGTGACGTTTATATTACTGTAGAGGCCAATAAGACATACAGAGTAAATTATACTGACAGAATAACAGAGGTAGAGAATGATAGAAAGATAGCTGGAGAGATGGAGGTGAGCACTAACTGTGTTTTGCACCGCGCTGGTGATGGAGGAAAACACTCCTCTGTTGGTTGGGCTGATGGGCTGGGTGACTGACTCCTCCTCATGATGATGCTCATCTTCCTCCTTTTCCTCCTCATGATGGTCTTCAACCTCCAGTGCATCTTCGCATGATGACGTACTGCGTATCCGCAAGGCCACGCCCGCTTTCTCCCGAACCGAGCTCAATCCCTGTCCTAAATAGATGACAGAAAAACAATTGTGGCGGATTGTGGCAGGTGGTACTGACCCACTGTGAGGGATTAGAGGGTACTGACCCACTGCGAGGGATTAGGTGATACTGACCCACTGCGAGGGATTAGAGGGTACTGACTCACTGCGAGGGATTAGGTGGTACTGACCCACTGCGAGGGATTAGTGGGTACTGACCCACTGCGAGGGATTAGTGGGTACTGACCCACTGCGAGGGATTAGGTGGTACTGACCCACTGCGAGGGATTAGGTGGTACTGACCCACTGCGAGGGATTA
>JAOVVF010000033.1:10033389-10050680 GCA_028565595.1 Duopalatinus emarginatus | reverse complement strand
CAGCAACTCAACAGCGCCCCCCTCGTGCCCTCATATAAAACTGTGGTCAGAAAGTGAATTGCAGGCCATTGGGAGTCATTGGGACAGAAATTCCCAGTGGCTGGCATAGAAGCGTACAGATGGGGGGAAAAATGGTGCGGGCCAAAAAAAACCTGGTTTAGAGGTTAGACACTTGTCTGAGTTTGGTATTTTGTCATGGCCACCTAAGTCACCAGATCTCAGAATTGTGTATTGTGGTCATTGCCTTATAATTCTGCAAGCTCCTGGAGTCCATGTTCCTTTGAGGGACCTACCACGTAATAGACTGGTGTACCAATTTTTCTGGCACTTCAGTGTATATGCCCATGGTGAAAATAAGCTTCCGTTGCATAAATAATACTGTTGACGGTGCTGAGGACGTAGGGGTCCCCAAGTCAAATTTTGTTTAGTGCACTATAAATGTTTGGGTCCTATTATAAATAACCTAGTTATTCATATCCTTTGGTTAGGCTCAAAATATAGTAATTGAAGAATAAGAGATAACTATTAAGGTCTAATAAATGTTAATTCTGCTCTCGTAAGTGTGCAGACAGGTGTAGGAACAAGTAAGGTCATGCATAGGGGTCTGCAACATACGGCTCCTGAGCCATAAAAGGCCCTTTAACTGCCCTCTTGTGGCTAAACAGCTAAATTGGACTCTTAGGTTAGCCACTAATGAATTCAAGAAAGCAAACAGACCTGGAAGAAAATAAATTCTAACTTAAAAAAAGATAAACACAAAGTAACAATAGCACATGCGGATTATAATCAAGTGATTGTCGGTGTGCCTGATTTCGTGTGCTTTGTGCGTGCTCATCAGTAAAAGGTCATCATCTTTGGATACCATAGTTTGGTTGCTATAGTTAGGCTTTTGTATATTTATTATATATATTATATCCTAATTGCCTTACATAGCTTCGATTCTGGCAGAATTACGCTACACATCTGCAAGACGTCACTGCTCGAAGGTCAAAGGGCCGTGAGAGTACGGAAGAGCTGCGTTAGGCAGAAGACTGAGGTTGTGAGCGCGGTGCACTGGCGGGCCAGGAGTTTAATACTGAGCTCGTGGCAAGTCCTGCGTTCTGTAGCCATGCCCAAGCGCTCTGCCGCCCGTGCGAACTCTTGATAGGTCTGTGCAACGTCTGCAAGTCCTGAAAAGGTTTGAGAGTGGCGTTCCTGACATCTCTGGCAGCTGGAGAAACTCAGGCATATGGCCGTCAGGTGCACCAATGAGTGAAAACTGTCTGCTAGAGCTTGCAACGTCTCTGCTGGGGTCTGCCCGGCCTTGACGACTTGCTGACAGCCTGCCAGAAACCCCCGCGCCTCTGCATGTAGTCTACGCTTGTTTTCAGAAAAGTGGTCTGCACATATGTCTCTGGGATGCTCTTGGACGCAATCTTGGTCCTTCATGGCACCATCGAGGACAGTCAATAGTGTATCAACATCTCTCTGGAGAGCCAGGAAGCCCGTTGGTGGTAAAGGGTAATGCTGAGCCAGTAAGGAGGTAATGGCATTTCCATGAAGTTCAGAAAGAAAACAATCAGGGGTGTCCAGGGGCGACAGAAGGGGGCCAAGTTCTGTGGACAAGGGTGGAGGCTGGACCACGCGAGAGAAAGCTGGGATGGGTGAGGATGGTGAAAAGGAGGAAGAAGAGCCAGAGAGGGATGAAGGAGGGATAGATGTCACCATTGTTACCCGGTCATGTATGCTTTGCTGCGTCCTGCAGGAGAACTCATAGACAGTCAGTTCGTCATCGAAACTCCCGTTGTCCAAGACGCTGCTGAAGCAGTTGGTGTATGCGGATTGGCAGCCACAAACCTCCATAGGTGTTTCAGCACTCTCAATTACAGTCTCACACACTGATGCAAGCACTGAGCTGCAAGTAAGTTCAGGTTTGGTGTGCAGATTTGGGCCAGGCAAGGTGTGCGGCTGGGTGTTGGTGGGCATGGATTCAAAATTTGTCGAATGTTGTGAGTGTGCGCCCACAAGAGAACTGCTTCCTGCTTGTAATCTGCTGATCTCTGGCGACGTCACCACACCCCACGGTCTGTTAAGGTTTTGTGTAGTAACCACAAGAGATGAAGGGCTGACTTTAGCAGGATTAACCATTTTCTTGTTCGAAGGTAACTCAGGAGGCCAAGGGAGTCCTTTGGGTTCAGCTTCCTGCACTCTTTCCACATAGGAACTGTTGCAAAGTACGTCCCCAAACACTTGACCTGTCTCTGTCACCTCAGTTGTGGTCATACTTTCAGAAAACCTCCTTGCTGGCTCACCATTATCTACAAGACAACTGTTACTAGCAGGAACCTCCTGGGAATGAGTCAGGTCCTGTACCTCGTCACCCAATGTTGACACAGGGAGGCAACCATGTTTCCCAGAAGTACACTGACTCAATAGGTATCCCTGAGACAGCTGTCCAGGAGATACAGTGGAGAATAGTTCTTTGCTGAATAAACTGTTCACGTCACCAGAATGTGATTCGCCTGTGCAGACTGCGGGTTCTGTCTGAGGGATAAGGCGGCCTGTTAAATCAAAGAGACCACTACTTTTAGAAACTGCAGACATGCTCTGACTTCTTGTTCTCTCTGTTGGCTGTACTGAACATGTTCGAATGCCCATTTCCGGACTTTCTACATCGAGTCTGTTCATGCATGGGTTCTGGGTGAAGGATGCAGTTGGGGCTGTCAAAGAAAGCGAGCTCAAATCAGGTGTTTGGTCTAGTTGTGGCAGTGAACAACTCTTTTTTCTCTGCAAAGGTTTTTGAAAGGAACTTTCAGTCAGGGATTCTTGATTGTTTCTTTCCCCAGGTGAAGCGCCCTCAACGTAATCCCTGCCAAAAAATAAGTGACCATCAAGCAACCCTTTAACTGAACCTTCTACTTCAACTTCTTTTTCTCCTCCGTTGGCACTGCTCGTGGTGTCGGCTTTTACTTTAGGTTCTGTAGACGTGCGCACTGCTACGATAGCAGGCGAGGCAGCAGACACGATTTCGGTGACCGACTTAACCTCCATGGAATCTGGTTCCATCAATATAACCTGCTGTTTCCGCTGACTTGGGTTACCATGCAGAAGATGATGGATTCCACTCGCCTTGGACGGGGTGATGGGTTTCGATCCTGTTTGTTCTGGATCACCCTCAGCATTTGTTAGAGATGAGGCTGTGCTGCAGGAACTTTGATGTGACGGCTCACCAAGATGGCCCAAACAGTGATTCGGGATTTGTTTTTTTGTTTGGCCTTTTTCAGGAAAAGATACTAAGGAAGTGTACTCCGTTTCCATGAAGGAACGCCGCTTTCTGCTTCTCTTACGGAACCTTGGAGGCTCCTTTTTTGTCTCTGTGTTAGCTTTCCTCTCTCTCTTTTTACTCTCTTGCTCTCTTTTTTTTCGTTCGGCAGCACTGCTTAGGCTCAGAGTGCGTTTTTTTGTGACACCTGAATCTCTGGAACGTTCTGGAAAGGTGAGAAGTACAAATAAACACATGAGATATTTGTATAACACATAAAGAATCACAAACTACATGTACATATACAAGACTCTATAATGGGAACAAACCTTTAGGCATTGGTGCTGACAAAGGTTCCTCAGGAATTAATCCTTCCGGGGCGTCAAAGAACTCATCATCCGAGCTGCTGTCCCCAAACCCTGGAGGAGGCAGAATGATGGGCACAGGCTCGGTCTCCCTCTCGGCCTTTGTTATGTTTTCTTCACGATTGTGGTTATGAGAAGCGGTTCCTGAATGAACGTGACTGCTATCGGGCGTTACATTGGCGCAGATGTTGTAGTACCGCTGGGCATCACCCTGACAGAATGTAAACACACCCTCTCCTTGAGGAGGCTCAATGCTTTCGAAAACGTCTTCTGGTGCCTCTTGTTCATCTTCCTGTTCAGAATATTCTTCCTCACTGGCTTCGGTGGGACTGGGTAGACAGTCTGCAATGTTGGACAGGGCAGCATGACATAATAATTCATCCTCGCTGGCAGAGAAATCGATTGAATAGAGTTCATCTGTGAAACTGCCATCTTGGCAATCCGGTGGACTCGGAGATGGTTCATAGGCATCGACGCGGAGGTAATGGTCTCTAACTTTCAGCTGGCTGACACAGTTAGTGGAGAAGTAGGTCAGAAAGTCATCCTCCTCTAACGCGTCCATGGAGTCGCTGGACATGCTGGTTACAAAGCGGGAGTCCGTCTGATTTGAATCCGATGTCTCTGATGGTGGGTCCTCTACAATGATCACACATGGTGGCTCCTCCTCCTTGGCCTCTTGTTCGCTCTCCTTGGTTTCCACTGTGTCGTTTTCACCAACATGTTTTGTCATGTCTTCTTCATCTGCATGCACGGAGTCAGTCGTCTTCTCTAGTCTTACTTTTTTATGTTCTCCAGCTCCATTCTCTACACTTTCCTTTTCACTCTTGTCCTCCACGTCCTCCTCTTCGTCTGTGTTGGTCTTTTGTTCCTCTTGTCCTTCAGCTTGACTGTTGACCACACCGACGTTTGAATCATTCTGGGTAGGACTTGTGGCATGAGCAAGCAGAGCGTCCACTTCTGAGTCTTCGGAGTCGCTGCAGCATCTTGATACATAACCTACAAAGTATATATTCACATTGAACCTCAAATGGCACTTTGCAAAGTATTTCATAATTTAAATATGTATATATACATATACTAAAGTGCCAGAAAAGCTGGTGCAGATGAGCCTATGCACATAACTGGTTGTGTCCGCTAGTGTGTATATTAAGCAAGACATCTATAGAAGCTTCATAATCGTATGGGGTTTGTTTAACTGGCCTTCCATAGGACCCCTAATACAATTACAACCGTCTTCATGCTATGTGCACCTGCTGTCTGATAACTCACACCTGTTCATGTCCTGCATTCATTCTAATTGGTTTGGCCTCTTCCAACAGGGAAGGACACACCACGTCTAGAGACACCAAATCATGGTTAGAGGAACACTTATCTAAATTTGTGTTTTTTTCGTTCGCACCTAAGTCAACAGATCTCAACATTATCGAACACATCTGGAATACCATGCAACGTGCTGGGGAACACAGAAATCCTCCAACTCAGAATACAACAGAACTGTGAAGCGTTCTGCAGGAAGTCTTGTGTTTGTTGCCTACAGAATATTTCCACAAGCTTGTGGAGTCCATGCCCTATTAGACCAGTTTTTCTGGCACTTCAGTATATATAGGTATAATGAAGCTTGAACTCTTTCAGAAATAAGATAAATAAGATAAATACACATTCTTGTATCCTATTCCATGTACTTTTATATCATGTTATGAGTATTGCTACGTACCTTCTTCTGCAGATATGCGGTGGCTCTTTGATTCCACCGTCCATGGGAACACGCAGATTTGAGGATCGATGAATACTTTGCAATAACCAGCTACCAGACATGACAAATCCTTAGCAGGCACTGACTCCAGCAGCAGTGTTATGGGCTGTTGGGGAGAGAAAGATTGAGTATGGTACGGCCTGTTATATACCTTCAACTAGACCTACAGTATGTACCTTAATGTCCTGCATGTAGATCTTGACCAGGCTGACACGTTCCGACTCCGTGGTGAGCTCCACCCTGGTGATGCTGCTGAACTCCGCCAGAGTGGTCATGATGCTCAGCTTGTGATTGATCACCTGACTCACACCGTACTGCGCCCCCACCAACAGGCTCACCGAAGACTCCCTGTCCTGAAGCTGCCAGGATGGAGAGACGACGTGTGTGTGACCGGGAGGACAACAGGTTCTTCTCTAATGATACTTTTATTAGCTGTTTTATTATTCGTTATATGAAGCGTCCATAGATATATAACTTTCTATCTGTCTGTCTGCCGGTCTATGTATCTATCTGCCAAATTCTTAAAAATATCATCAAGTCTCATTCTTCCTCATAACTCGTTCATTGATTCTGATGGGTTTGTCCTCACCCAACAGGACAACACACACACATCTAGAGACACCAAATTATGGTTAGAGGAACACTCATCTAAGTTTGGGTTTTTTTCATTCACACCTAAGTCACCAGATCTCAACGTTATCAAACACATCTGGGACGTCATGCAACTTCCTTCTGAACACAACAGAACTGTGGAGCGTTTTTTTAGGAAGTCTGGTGTTCATTACCTACAGAATATTTCCACAAGCTTGTAAATTCAATGCCCTGCAGGGGACCTACCGAGTATTAGACTGGTGTACCAGTTTTTCTGGCACTTCAGTGTACACAGTAGTAGTTTCTGTCTTTGCCTTCAACGTGGACATGTTCTGTGTGAGTTTTGAATCCTTACCATCATGGTTGCGCTGAAGGATTTCCCACCGTAAGACTTGAGTTCGCACATCTCGCTCAGGTAGCTCAGCCTGGCCTGGTTTACCGTCATTGCCTGATGATGCAACACACACACATATATACTACACACTGAGGGGAAAACAACACAAACTCTTATTAAACGTTTCTCACACTCTACAACACACACACACACCTTGTGCTTGTGTTCCTGTAAAACGATCCTCTTCATGTGTAAATTGATAGCTTTCCTCAAATCCTTCTCTCTCATGTTCTTCAGCAGGGTGCTGGAGACAAAGCTTTCAAAACCCCAGTCTTTACTGTGGACATCAGAACAAACACACACACACACACACACACACACACACAAGATACATTACGAGTACCTACAATGCACTCCCAGATGAATTCATGTGTAGCCAACATGTGTACAGCACTTGTGACGTCAGAGACTTACATGACGGTCTTTAGATGTGTTTTGGGAGACTGCCCAGTGCTAGCGATTCTCTCCTGTATGTGCAGAGCCGCCAGCCTGAGCGCCGTGTTACACTTCATCTCCACGGCGAACCTCTCTTGCAGGACGTCGCTCACGCTCTGTGAAAGCGTTAACAGGAAGATGTTTAACCAAACATGTTCCCTGAAACCGGTTACCTCTGATTCAGACCCTGATACGGTTTTATGAAGGCCCCCTGTGATCCACGTTCCCATCGAACACACCTGTAAGTAGAGATACTCGAAGGCCACCGGGTCCTCTTCCAGTAGCTCCTGTGGATATTTCGGCATGAAGCAGACACGAAACAGACACCGGTAGTCATGAGGCTCTCTCTTCTGGACCACCTGCACACATACAAACACACTACATTCAGTCACAATCATGTTCGCCATGTTTGAAATGAAAATGAAATTAAAATAATAATAAAAGGACGCCTGTCAGAAGCAAGTCATTGCCCGGGTCCCAATTCACCACGTTACAGTGAACCTGCCCACTAGTGGACAGTGAAGACACACTTATATATGCAGTGGTGGGTGAAGTCCCAGGGAGCAGTTCAGGGGTTAGGTGCCTCGCTCAAGGGCACTTCAGTCTTGTTGTTAGGGTCTATACATAGCATGGCTATGTATGTGGTCCAGCCAGGCTGACCAAGTTTCCCAGGGTTCATGCTTTTGTACAACATAGTATTTAACTCTAGGTCACCTTCCTCACGTTTTGGGCTTGGGCTTCTGTTTGCTACCTGCAATTATCTGCATTTGTCTCCTGTCCTCACTCTACACCTTAGACTTGTCATGGGGGATCGAACTGGCAACCATCAGACTTCTGGCTCCCTTACCTTGAGTCATGACTGCCCCTAATCTGCCCCACAGAGAACACTGTTTTGTAATGGTATGGCATGAAGAGTAGAATTATTTAGGTAGTTTCTGTGTGGATCAAAGCCAGAGACCTTGAAAACTATGGGCTGGTTAAAAAAAAATATATGGATAACATTTATGAATTGTACTTGAACATAATAAAAGGCAGTTAAACGTGTGTTAATAAGAACATTGAACCCTGGAAACTTAGATACACCCCATGGCCAATAGAGGGCACTAGAAACAACGCCCAGTGATAGTAGCGGTGCAGCCAATTGCTAACTGTTGCTAACACAAAACACACACATAGCAACATAAATCTCGCCAAGGTCCTTGAATCTGCTGCCTAAACGGTGCTTCGTTTATCGCCCCAAGCGCAGTCACAGTTAGTAGTGGAGTAAGGACACTTGACGGTTATCCCCGATGACGAATGTGAACCTGCTGCCTAAACGGTGCTTTGTTTATCGCCCCAAGCGCAGTCAGTTAGTAGTGGAGTAAAGACACTTGACGGTTATCCCTGATGACGAATGTGAGAACGGTTTTCCAGCATCCAAAATCAGTAAGGTTTATTTTCCAAGAACTGTTTGAGAGTAAAAACTACAGGTCAAAGAGCTCGATCCAGATTCACCAACATAACAATCGCACAAAAGGCTGGATTTCTATCGCTGTACCATCAAGAACATTCTCACAAACTGCGTCTCAGTGTGGTACGGCAACTGCTCTGTATCTGACCGTAAAGCGCTAAAAAACTGCCTACCGCATCACTGGCACTCAGGTACCCACAACTGAGTCCATCTACCACAAGCGTTTCCTGGGAAGGGCGAGAACACTACTTTCCGCTGTCGTAACACATTTGTATTACTTACTTCATTTACTTTGTATATACTGTGTGTGTGTATATATATATATATATATATATATATATATATATATATATATACATACATTTATCTATCCACACACTTACATATGCATATTCATTCTCATACAATATTTATACTGTAAATAATAACCCTACTTACCTCTAATGTGTATAATGGTCACATTCTGTAAGCATTATTCTCTTCACTTATTCCCTGCACTTTATCTGTAAATAATAATGGTAGTAATACTGTACCTTGCACTTCTGGTTAGATGCTTACTGCATTTCATTGGGTCTGTACCTGTACTCTGCACAATGACAATAAAGTTCAATCTAATCAAATCTAATCTAATTTAATTCAAGGCTTCTCCTGTAATTGGTACGACGTAACGAAGTGGATAGCTCAGACTGTGATTGGTGATCACTTTGTATTTGTTTTAATGCTGATTTTAAAAAGGACTGACTGTAGCAAAGCTGTGATATCCTGCCGTTTGTGTTCAGTTGTATTGGGATGTTGTCAGAATGAACAATATGGCACAAACAGAGCACCTGGAATATAATTTACTGATTGCGTGTTTACCAACACGTGACGAAAAAGTTTGTGCTTTTACACAGAAGACTTACCTGACTAGCGTTATTAGCTAGCTTTTGCTGAATTGAACCACATAAACCCACTTGTATATGTGTGTGTGTGTGTGTGTGTGTGTGTGTGTGTGTATTTTACTTCTTGAATGAGCTCATCCTCGTGCAGGAGAAAGAGTTTAGCGATGCTGTACTGCTGCTCGAGCACTAGAGAGAAGTGCTCGATGCGGGATATGGACAGCTTCTGTTTCAGGGTCATCACGATGTCCTAGCGGATGAGAAACCAGCAGCATAGGCATTAACACACACACACACACATAAAAGAAGACCCATTACAAATTTACTATTTTATAATTATTTTGTTTTCATGCTGCAATTATGGTTTCTTAATGCGATTACATGGAATAGGAAACGTAATGCATCTTCAGATTTATAGCCCATTTAATCGACTTTTAAGTGCCGAGGGCCGAGTTTCAACCGTTCTGAGCTGAACAATTAAAGTCCTGGTCGAACCTTAACAGTGGTTTTGGGCTCGAATTTGAAGGCTTTGGTCTGGCCGTTCTCTAAATACACCTTCAGGACGTTGGGCAGGAAGAGCAGAGAGTTGCCCTGGAGGCAAAAAAAATACACAATGATTAGAAAAGCATGTAAACCACTGTCTTGAAAAAAAAGAAGACTGAGAAGCAAACATATATCCGAAGATCTGGTTGTTTTTTTCCCCCGTCATGGTTTATCGGAGCTGTGGTAGCCCAGAGGTCAGAGGTCATGAGTCTGTGTTTGAAGACCTGGGGTGCGATTTCTGTCACTTTAAGAGCGCCATTGTTTCTCAAAAGCTTTTTTAAGACTCTGTCCGAAATAGCATACTTGAATACTACCTAGTACATACTATTTAACCACTAAACTAGTATACACTTCTAGCATGCGAGTGTGTAGTATGCACACCACCTCGGACGCACTTGATCCGCCATCTTACCAGCAACCTTTGACCCAACAACCAAGACGCCACACCACTTGAGTCCCACACAATAATTATTTATAGTTTCGATTTAAATTAACTATAAACGTCGTTTGTAATTAAAAATGTTACCTTAGCTCCGCCTACAGGGATAATAAACTCTCTAGGTCTCATTTACAGATAAAACAGGTTTGCTCACAGTGCGTTATGGGATATGTCAGGCTCAGATAGTGTGCTGGCTACTAGAAAATCTCTCCTGACCTAGTAGGACATCAGGGAACCTTTCACATACTACCTGAGACGGACTACATCGTGTCACATACTAGATTCGCATACTACATTTACATTTACGGCATTTAGCAAGGTTATTGGCATTCCAGGTAGGCCAATGTAGTGTTAGGACACTTATTGGTGTAGCACAGACTGGCTGCCCAGACCAGGAATCGAACCCAGGTCTCTCACATGGGAACCCAATGATGTTACCACCGTACCACACCAACCACATACCTAGTATAACTAGTATGGGAGTATGCCATTTCGGACACAGCCTTAGTCTCCATAAATATGGATAAGTTAACTCCGCCTCTGCGTCTGCTCTGAAAAGCACCACCAGCCGACAACCAAACCATTGATTCATTGAGCTATGTGGACAAAAGTATTGGGACACCTACAAGACCTCCCATTCTAAATCCATAGAGATTTGCACCTACAACAGCTTCCACTTTTCTGAAAAGGTTTTCTATAAGATTTTGGCATGTCTCTTTTCCCTGGTCATCCAGAAGAGCATGTTGGAAAAAAGGAACGCCATTCTTTTCCATTCATCCCAAAGGTGTTTGACCGGATCAGATCCTTTTTCTTGAATCGCGTTTTCCATTCACATCCTAATGACGGAAGTCTGCTCATTTGAGATCACCCATCCTCAGCCCTGTTGAACTCTCATGTATCCAGAGTACTTTATTAAAAACCCAACACAGTCTGCCAAATAAAGTGAGCACAAGGAACAGATCCATAAAGAGAAACAAGATCTGTTCAGGTTAGTTAAGGTGCTCTGTCCTGAACCGTAAACAAAACTCCACTACGCGTGCTTCGGGTAGATGCGGACCGCCTTAAATAAACGATTAATTGAATAATTAATCAATTATTCCTGAATTATTGAGGAGGCCTGTCTAAAATGCTGCATGCCCTTTTTTTCTTTCCTGTACTTTCGGCTCTCTGAGTCACTTCTATGAAAAAAGTCGACTGCCCGAGTGAAAAGGGACACTTGGTGGAGACGTGGTGGACAGAACATATTAAACAGGATATCGTGATAATACGCAGACGCCGAACGAGGTCCGACATGACGAAGCAACAGAGGAAACACGAGCCATAAAAAACGCTAATGCACGAAGGCTGCGGATGAGATGGGGATGTGGTTTTTCAAGGCTATTACCGTAAAACGATTGCTGACTCTCAAATCTCACATCGCTTCACTTTACTCAACATGATGTTATCAGTCGGCTGGCCACCATCTGCCCCGAGGTTCTGTGCGTCCTGACAGCTGGAACCAGCCTGGCCGCTGTCCTCTGACACATTGTATTATCAACAAGGCGTTTCTACTCTCAGAGTCACAGCTCAATAAGCGTTTTTTGTTTTTCCGCACCAGCATATTGTCATCTGGCCGACATGCCACATGAAACAATGACCCATGTTTATAGTCTTAATTGACCTCACAGGACAGGAAATAAGATTAGAATACCCTAGAATAACGTTACCTTTTAGGAAAAAGGGTCAAAAATCTCAAACAATGAGATTTATAATCAAGATCTAATGAATGGTGATGGCATCATTATAATAAAAATTATTGTTATAGGTCTAAAATTAAATATACAAAAAAGTTTTTTTTAATCTTAATTCATGTTTTTACTCAGTTATACTTTTTACAGAATTTAGTTAATCATCATTCCTTATTAATTTAATGTTTTTAATTGTTAAGTTAATATTTCAAAATATATATTATATTTATAACTATATTTTAAAATATTTTATCATTTGTGTTATGAGTTATTGTTATAAATATTTACTTTTTATTTCGGTAGTAAATATTTAGATATTATTTTAAATAAATAAACATTTTAAATATTATTTACATAAACAGTCCTAAACAAATTCAAACAATGAAATAAATACATATATTAAACATTATTTAATATTAAATATGTAAACATTAATTTACACACATAAAATAAATACATATATGAAATAGTATTTAAATATCACATATTTCAATAATAATTTAAGTATTTAAATTAATTAATATATTTAATATTAATTAAGTTTTTTACCAGATTCATGCACAATAATGTTTAGTAGCATTTTACAGACACACACACACACACACACACACACACACACACATGTCCACTTACATGGGTGTGAGCGCACACAGAGAAATGTCTGCATGATACACAAAGACTCAGAGACCACAGCTAAGTGAAGCGTGCAGCGAACCTGCGAGTGGCCGTTAACGACCACTTCCTCGGCGAAGCGCACCTTAACCGGGTTGGATTTTAGCCTAGCCTTCTTCTCTGGGGTTATGAAGGACGACTTCGGCCCCTAACAAACAAACACACACACACACACACACACGTACAGAAGAAAAAAAATACACAGTCCTTAATGCTTGTATGGCAACAACGGCCACTAAGATCTTTATTACATCATTTGTGAGAACCAGTGTGTGTGTGTGTGTGTGTGTGTGTGTGTGTGTGTGTGTGTGTGTGTGTGTGCGCACTCACCACTGTTATTCTGATGACTGTCACTGTCATGCTGTCCTGGCACTCCCTAAATATAAGAAAAAGACTGTGAGAAAGACATAGACAGACAGACAGACGGGGGGACAAACATGTTTTTTAACTCATGCCACGTCATAATGGTTAGAATACACATACACACGTGTACACACGTGCACGTCCACACGTACTTGATAACGTCGCCGACTTGCTCTGGTGTGAGATCATCGACGGTGATGTTGTTGATTTTTACAAGCTGGTCACCGGGTGAAAGTTTGCCGTCCGCTGGACCTCCTACAACACACACACACACACACACACACACACACACACACACACACAGGTATATTGGGTGTGTTAGTTGCTTTGCTCAAGGGTACCTCAGTCATGTCTTGCCCTGTGCGGGACTCGAACACGGAGCTTTTACAAGACCGGGTTCAATAATTACAAGGCCACGGCTGCCCCAATGGAAATGAAACATGGACATGACGCCCCGTGTGATGTCACAAACGGAGCAGAATCTGAACGGCTTGTCGAATCCTATGTTTTCTTATCTACACCGTGCACAAACCCAGCTGGATTGTCTCATTTCACAGTTTGTGGGTTGGTAGGGACAGAAATAGATGCACAAAAGAACTAAAAATGGGTGTTTTTCATAATAAGGCCTCGGTTTGTGTATTTTATCAGATAATGATAATGTCTCATGTGGAATAAGTAGGATTAAAAGGACAGTTTGTTGGGATTGGTTCGGATGGTCCTGTATCCTGACTGGGGTATATTACATTCAAGCGGTTATGTCATCGCTCACTGGGACGGAATGAATTCAGTAAACTCCGAATATGGCTGGGGAACAGATGGTCTCGCCATGACTTCCTGTCGCTGTACGTATTCTCCACCCAACTAGACCACACACACACACACACACACACACACACACACACACACACACACACACACGCTAATCCAAACAACACCTATTATTATAACTGACAGATATAATTATTAGCGACGACACTCATGTAACGCTACTCATGTTTGATACCTTATCTTGTGAAAGAAACTTAATGACACAAAATGATAACGATAATTATCGTGATATAATGTTTCCTGGATATAAATATAAGATGTAGTAGATAACATGTTGATTGAATTCGTTCCGTCCATGTTTTGACAGACACCACGAATAGCCAATGAGAATGAGAGCAGCACCACACCCAACCGATCATGTGACATTTTATAATTTTAAGAATGAAGATTATTTTATTCATTTGCGGTTGACCAACTAAATTAATGTGTTCCATAAAACATAAAGCTTTGGTCAGAATTCAGACTTTTTGTTTTTTATTACCTTCTATATAATTTATCTGGAATACAGAGTAACATTCCATAGAACATTTCTTAAGTTCTGATAAAAGTAAATAAAATTTAAACCAGAATTTCCTTTCACTTAGAAGTAAAAAAGAACCTTTAAGTGTACCAGAAATATTGACTTGCGATATATCGTGATATATATCGATATCGACTGATATGAAAAAAAATATTGTGATACGATTTTTTTTCCATATCGCCCGGCCCTACACCCTGTTCAGTGCAGCGTTCCTTAGCTTCCATGAGATATGGGAACAGAAGACCCACCACAGAGCCTTAGCTGGACTTGTGAGGTTATTAACTGGAGCCTAGAGGACTGGCAACACGTGGCGTGGTCTGATGGCTCATGGTAGCAATAACAATTTACGGTTCATGTGCTGTGCAGATCCCATGAAGGTCGGGTCCACTGGTTCTTACACGTCACTGATACGTTCCACAGCTTGGTGACTATTCGCCGCCCTTCATGAACTTTATGTATCCCCAGATTTATGGGATATTCCGCCAGGACAATGCACCATGTCACCATGCCCCAAGTTGTCCAGAATTGGTTCGAGGAGCCTAGTGGAAAGTCCTGACACACGGTGTGTCACCTGACATGAGCGCAATCAAGCGTTTATGGGATGTGGTGGTGAGGGTCCGTGTGCGTGCGTGAACATGCGTACCTTTGACGACCTCCTTCACCTGCGCTGGAGTGTGTGTGGACACGGTGAAGCCGGGCGACTTGAGGTCCGGATTCAGTGGGATCTGAACGGTCACTTGGACTGGACGGCTTCTTTGTTCTTGAGGACTGGCGTCGGCTCCTCGTCCGTCATCATCTAGCACGCGTTCTCTTTACGAAAAAGAAGAGAAGTGAGGGGTCGATCACACACACACACACACACACACACACACACACACACACACACACACACAGGGGTACCTGCTGGTGGACTCCCTGGAACGACGAAGCCAACGTCCTACCACCTGCTCCACTTTGCTGGTCCTGCGCGACGGCGAGCGGCTGCGGTCCCGATCCTCCATTGAGCTACACACACACACAAACGTTGACACACACACAAACGTAGACACACACACACTTTTATTAAAAATATCATGTACAGACTGCTACTAGTGTACCAGTATTGAACCAGTATTACGTATGGCCAGGGCTTTCCACTGCTAGTGGTCATTTCAGGGCTCTGGTTACTTCATGTTGTGTCTGCCGGAAGTGTTATCCGTTCGGGATGAAGCACAGCTGGGATCACTTTCCCTCCCAGAGAGATCCCATCCCACATCCAACGGGCCCACTAAAAGCACATCGTGTGTTATCAGGAACATCCCAGACAGCCCGGTGCCGAAAGAGAGATGTATATATGGAGAGAGAGAGAGACATTTGTGCTGGTCGTCATGGACGTTTGGGGATCTCAGGTTTCGATTTGATTATCTGTCCCTCTTTCTGCTAATCAGCGTGATGGAGGACGCTGATAACTGATGATCGCTGCGAATCGGTGGAACAGAATTGTGTGTCGAGAATTTTTAGTCTCGACTTTTGTCTGGTCATTGGTTGTCTCCATTATGTTTCCATGACTATGCTCACCTGTTTAGAGCCCTGCGATGGACTGGCGCCCTGCCCATGGGTTATGTGACTGCAGGAATAAATCATGAATTCCGTGTCTGAACTTCCAGCAGTCGTCTCTCTGAAACACAGTTATGTCTCTCTTCTCTCTCTCTCTCTCTCTCAGTATCCGAGGTTATACATCCTGACAGTTAAACCACTCTGCATTACTTTTTTAAAACTGGAGAATAGTTTTCCTTTCCCATCCGGAGGTCTGGTCCACTTAGGGCTTTTATTGGTGAGGGTTAACAGATCCACACGTGAAGTGTCTAATCACACATTAAAGTACAGACTGGGAGTCAGTCGTCTCTCCATCTGTAAATCAGCAGATCAATAAGGCGGACTTCAAAACTTTCAGCTTGTGAGGCAACGGCAAAACGGCAAGACGCAATTCAACACTACTGCTCACCTCATTACCTTCTCTCTCTCTTTCTCTTCCTCTGCCTCTGTCTATCACTCCATCTCTCTCTCTCTCTCTACCTTACTTTTTTCCAAATCAAATCTGCTTTATTGGCATGACAGGATATGAGGCTTATGTTGCCAAAGCAGTGCAATACATGTAAAGTTGATTTATTATCAATAACAATAATAATAATAATAATATGTCCGACCATCTAAATCTCTTCTCCCCGTTCCATCTCCCTCTCTCTTTCTCTATCTGTTTATCTCTGGCTGTCACACATCTCTCTCTTTCTCTCCCTCAACTCCTCTCTTCCTCTGTCTATCTGTCCTCCTCAGACCATCTGAATCCTCTCTCTCAATCTCCCTCTCTCTCTCCCCATCTCCGACTGTCCGAAACCCCCTCTCCCCTTTTGTCTCTCTTTCTTTGCTTCCCTCTCTCACTCTCTGCACATCTAAATCTCTTCTCCCCATTTCATCTCACTCTCGCTTTTTCTCTCCGTCCTCCTGTATCTCTCCCCTCCCTCCACCTCTCTATCTCTGTGCCCATCTAACGCTCCCTCTTTTGCTCTTTTTCCCGCCCGTTCTCTATTCGATTAGTGGGCACTGAAGTGAGGCGTAATTCCGTTTTATGCCAACCTCCTCGATTTAAAGCGCTCTGAGATAAACAGAGAGAGAGAAAGAGAGAGAGAGAGAGAGAGAGAGAGAGAGAGATCCCGGTCTCTGAAAGAGATAATACCTTCCCCTGTCTGAGGTTAACCCTAATAGGAACAGCGAGGAATTGGTGCTGGACTGCCGTGTCCTCCTTTCACTGCTAGCTTTATGTGAATGAAAGTATATGTGAGACTCTCAATGGGTCGTAACGACAGGGGGACACGCTTTTACTTGAGCGGAGGGATAAAGTGGCAGAGAGACGACCCTGAGGTAATTGGAGTAATTGGATTAGTCCAGGACAGCGTAACTGCGTCATACAACCTGAGCCGATCACAGCGACTCACCGGGTTAGGGAATAGCGACACGGACGACAGAAAACAGATCTGACATCAGTTCTGTAAATTGCGCTGTAAAAGCGAAAGTGAAAGTGATTGACCTATGCATTTAACCCATCTGTGCAGTGG
>JAOVVF010000033.1:10003971-10023851 GCA_028565595.1 Duopalatinus emarginatus | reverse complement strand
CCAAGGACCCTTATTGGTGTAGCACAGACTGGCTGCCCAGACCAGGAATCAAACCCAGGTCTCTCATATGGGAGCCAATGATGTTACCACTTTACCACACATTTTACGTCCGGGTCGTCCTCGCAGGTGATCCCGCCAAAAGGCTGGAAGCCGAGACGCAGCTACGACGACATCGATGACCTCGTCATCCAGGCGCCCATTCAGCAGATGGTGGCCGGACAGTCGGGGCTCTTCACTCAGTACAACATCCAAAAGAAGCCGCTTACCGTCCAGGAGTTCCGCCGGCTGGCCAATAGCGACAAGTGAGACACACACACACGTAGACGCTATAAAAACAAATCACAGCTAACAAATTAAACACCGGAACACTTTCTGATATCAGCAGCGGTGGTGTGATCAGCCATAACATTAACACCACAGACCGAACGTGTCGAGGTCACAGACGTCTAGACGTCTCGGTTTGGTCCTTACGCTTGCCCATTTTTTTCTTAATTTACGGCATTTGGCAGACGCTCTTATCCAGAGTGACTTACAAGGTTATTGGTATTACAGGTAGGTCAACATAGTGTTAGGAGTCTTGCCCAAGGACCCTTATTGGTGTAGCACAGACTAGGAATCGAACCCAGGTCTCTCACATGGGAGCCAATGATGTTACCAACAGGTCTTTGAGAGCCGAGCGTTTTAAGATAATCACCGTAACTGACGTCACTGGGTTTGTCTTCTTCCGGGTTGTCCTGCGCAGGTACTGCACTCCTCGCTACCTCAACTACGAGGACCTCGAGAGAAAGTACTGGAAGAACCTGACGTTTGTCCCGGCCATATACGGCGCCGACGTGAGCGGGACGCTCTACGACGAGGTTAGACACGTTTCAACACTTTGGTGGAAAAAAAGCCACTCGTATGATATGGCATCCGTTTGTTTGTTTGTTTATTTATTTACTTAATTTACCTGTGACGCCACGGAAAGGACGTGGAGGAGTGGAACATCGGGCGCCTGAACTCCATCCTGGACGTGATCGAGGAGGACTGCGGCGTCTCCATCCAAGGCGTCAACACCCCTTACCTGTACTTCGGCATGTGGAAGACGAGCTTCTCCTGGCACACGGAGGACATGGACCTCTACAGCATCAACTACCTGCACTTCGGGGAACCCAAGTCCTGGTTAGAGACGCCGTGGCTTCTGTCTCGTATTCTGTCTTGACTGACTCAGAAATAGGGTCAATAAGCTTAGGTTGGGCTTTTGTACATCTGCTTTTTATCTCCTCTGTTTATTTCAAACCCTCAGGTACACCATTCCTCCTGAACACGGGAAGCGTCTGGAGCGACTAGCCACAGGTACACCGCTTCTCTTCCTTACTTCCGTACTGGTTTTGACACTAACAAGACGCTATGCAGCCATTTCTAGCGCCGCTAGCGCGTTGTAGCATGACGCTGTGTCCTCCAGTGTTCTAATAAGTGTGTGCCCCCTCTCCATCCCCCTCTCCAGGTTTTTTCCCAAACAGCTTCAAGAGCTGTGAAGCTTTCCTCAGGCACAAGATGACCCTCATATCCCCCTCAGTGCTGAAGAAATACAGCATCCCGTTCGATAAGGTACACAAAACTCAGACGCCACGTGCTTGCTTCCACACACTCTCGGCCTTACGGCATAGCTAACGCGCGGCCTGTATCTGTGTGTCGCTTTGCGTACACGTGTAGATAACCCAAGAGGCCGGAGAGTTCATGATCACGTTTCCATACGGCTACCACGCCGGCTTCAACCACGGCTTCAACTGCGCCGAGTCCACCAACTTCGCCAGTCTGCGCTGGATCGACTACGGCAAGATGGCCACTCAGGTACGTCCCGGTTTTACAGTCGTGCTGCGCTTTTACCAGTGTACCGCTTTTTCTGCCACTTCTGACTGAATCCGTTTCAGTTTCCCCCTGCGTTTCTTTCCCACAGTGCACATGCAGCAAAGACATGGTAAAGATCTCCATGGACCCGTTCGTCAGGCGCTTCCAGCCGGACCGATACCAGGCATGGACGCAGGGCAAAGACACCTGCTCGATAGACCACACCCTGCCCACGCCCAGTTCCACGCCTGAGCTTCAGACGTGGCTCCAGAGACGCCGCAAGGCCAAAACCAACAAAAGGTACGAACGGCGGTCGGACTCGACCTCGTCTAGTTTAGATTAACAATGTAATCATGACTCATCCCTTCTGTCACATCCTTTCGCCAGAGCGAGCTACCCTTGCACGCGGTCCAAGCGACTGAAAACAGTGCCGCAGCCGGTTGCCGCGGAAACCACGTCCGCGCAGGGAACCGACCGGGAACTGGAAGCGAAAGAGGAGGACGACCGCAAACCCTTGCGTCTCTCAGGGCCCGCTACTCTGTGTCAGCAGATGTGTTTCGTCAAGGTCACGCGTGTCAAGAGCAACTTACTGGTCCAGTCGTCCAAAAGAGTCCCGCATCAAGCCCCGCCCCCTACTGATCCGCAGGACGGACCGGGCGATTTGGAGACTCGGACCTCAGCTGATAAAGCTCCCGGTTCTGGCACGGACTCCTCGAGGGCTGCCAAATCCTCAGGCGGGAAACCGGCGTCTGAAAAATCACTCAGTCAAGGTGAGTATCAAACCCCACATTATTATGGAGCCACCAGTAGAGCACTTCAGTGTATAAAAAAACACGTCTACACCCTAAAAAATACCCTGATGTAACCGACCGCTTTACCAAAACCTGTGAATCCTCAGAACATTCAGGAGCCCCTTCGTCCGACATGCCTTTCCTCACGCCGGAGATCGCGGAGGACCCCGAGGGACGGAAATCTCCAAACCTGTCGTCTGAAATGCCCTTCCTCACCCTCGCGGTCCAGTCCAGCGATAACAGCAAGCTTCAGAATCCTAACGAAAAATCCACCTCACAGCAGAGAGAAGCCAGCGCTGACTCTAAAGCTCCGGATCCTGATTGGTGCTCAGATCCATTCCGATGTGACGTCGGCCAGTCTCTCGGGTCTGATCCGGACCTTAACGAAGGACTCGTCAAAAAAAAGGACGGAGACGCAGGTGGGTCGGTCCGAGGCATTGCAGGTATCCTGCATCAACCTAAATCCGGGCCGGAATTATTCGGATGCAGCTCCGTGAGGGATTCTCCGCTATCGTCCGACGCTAACACGATTCCCGGCGAGTGTCCTTCGACGTCCTACGAGCGGGACAGGTGTCTTCTGGACGAAGCCGACTTCACGTCTTCTCCGCTACCCAACCTCTTCGAGGAATCCTCTGCCATCTGGAAGAGTTTCCAGAACGCGGAAGTTTCCGAGCTCGCGGTGCCTTACTCCATGTGGGCGGCGCCTCGGTGCCAGCAAGTGAAGTGCCCCGATCCGTCAGATTTCCCGGAGAAGAGCCTGACATTTACGGACCTGGAACCCAGCGCGGTTCATCATTCCTCTGCGGAGCTACTCAACTCTCCAGACAGGCCCCAGAGGTCGGACAGCAGCAGTGAGTCCAGTGAGGACAACTCCATGAGCGAGGAGGAGGAGTACGGAGATTCCGGCATCGAGCCCGGAGAGATCCGTGTGGTGAGTATCCATGCTTGAAATCATCTCGAACTGACGGCGTGGTAACCACGTGAATGACGTTCTGTCCTCTCGTAGTACGCGATGCCCACGGTGAAGAGGAAGACGACCAAAAGTTGGCGGCACCCTTTAAGGAAGCCGACAGCCAGAGCGGTTCCGAGCGCTGTGAAGCAGCAGGCTAACAGTGACGACGGTAAGTGGGCGTAAGGATTCTGTGGAGAGTGGAGATCGAGACCGCGCTTAGCGAGCTAACACACACACGTATGTGTTTATACCGTCTGTGTATCAGAACCCGCAGAGGAGTCGAACGCTGAAGAAGAGCTGCAGGAGGCCGACGCCTGGGCGAGACCCCTGGTTCATCTCTGGCACAGCAGGAAGTCTCACCTCGCGTCGGAGAAAGACTACAACAGCACGGTGGCTAAAACGGCGCCGCGCTGCGCCATATGCACGCTGTTCATGCCTTATTATCAGGTAACTCACATTCCTTCCACAAGGAAACCGTCACACGGGATATTTCTGCGCTCTGACGTCCCGATTTTCCTCCTCTAGCCCGAAGACGCGAAAGATGAAATCAGCCCCGACGTCACGCCGGCGGCCGGAGAGACGCTGACGAGGTCGCGACCTCTGATTCCCGAAATATGCTTCGCGTACCGTGAGGGGTCGTGTCCCCCCAACACGCTCCTGGAAGAAGACGGATCCAGTCCTCTGGTGGCCTGTAAACGCTGCTGCGTTCAAGTTCACGCCAGTACGTAACCCGACCTCGCCCCGACACGCCTGCCGATCTAGTTCACCCTTAACTTATCGTCTTCTTTTTATATATCCACTGTCCAGGTTGCTACGGCGTCGCCGCTCACGAAGTCACGCAGGAATGGACGTGCGACCGGTGTTGGTGCGGAGAGCTAAGTGCTGTACGTAAACATTGGCTGGAATAGAAGCTGCAGGTGGAGGTTATTGAGGCGTTTTACTAACGCAGCGTGTTTACGTCTAACAGGAATGCTGTTTATGTAACCTGAGGGGCGGAGCGCTGAAACGAACCACGGACAACAGGTGAGAGGCGGCGAAACGCGCGACTCGTTACTGAACCGGGCGCGTGCGCCGGTCACGTGTCACGTAAGTGCTGATGTCCGGTGTGTTGCAGGTGGGCCCACGTGATGTGTGCCGTTGGTCTTCCTGAGGTCAAATTCGTCGACGTGGCGAAGAGGAGTCCCATCGACGTCAGTGGTGTACCTGCACAGAGATACAAACTGGTACACACACACACACACACACACACATACATACATACATACACACACATACAGACACACACACACACTCATTAAAACCTGTCTTAAACACAGTGTTTTCTAGTAGGTACACAAGAAACACAATGTCATAATAATCATATACAATAATATTAATAATAGTAATAATCATATATAATAATAATAATAATAATAATAATCATGTACAATAATAATAATAATAATAATCATGTACAATAATAATAATAAAAAACAACAATAATAATAATAATAATAAAAATAATCATATACAATAATAATAGTAATAATCATATACAATAATAATAATAATAATAATAATAATAATCATGTCAGTAATAATAATATGCAATAATAATCATCATCATATACAATAATAATAATAATAAACAACAATAATAATAATAATAATAATAAAAATAATCATATACAATAATAATAGTAATAATCATATACAATAATAATAATAGTAATAATCGTATACAATAATAATAATAATAATAATAATAAACAACAACAACAATAATAATAATAATAATAATGTCAGTAATAATAATATGCAATAATAATAATAATAATCATAATAATAAAATAATCATGTACAATAATAATAATATACAATAATAATAAACAACAACAACAATAATAATAATAATAATAAAAATAATCATATACAATAATAATAATATGCAATAATGATGATAATATACAATAATAATAATAAACAATAATAATAATAATTTGCAATGATAATCATATACAATAATAATAATAATAAATGACAAAACATCATCTATAATCATCATAGTAATAATTAACAAATAATAACAAACAACAACAATAACAAAACACAAAAAGCAATAATAATAATGTTGATTAATAATAACCGACAACAACACTAATAAATAAACAACAATTAGAAGAATAAGAAAAAAACAAATAATAATAATAATAAAAATACAAAAATAATGAATAACAAACAAGAATAATAATACACAAATAATACTACTAATAATAAAATAACAAATAACAAAATAATAATAAACATACAAACAACAATAGTAATAGTAATAACAAACAAAAATAAATAACAATTATAAATAATAAAATTAATAGTAAATAATAAAACACAAAAAACAGCAACAATAATAATAATAATAATAAATAAGGCACATATACTATCGCTGCTACTAATAATAATTCCTTACCTTCTCGGTCTGTAGAAGTGTATATACTGTCATAAGCGGATGAAGAAGGTAGCTGGCGCGTGTATCCAGTGCTCCTGCGGCCGCTGTCCCACCTCCTTCCACGTCACGTGCGCTCACGCCGCCGGCGTCACCATGGAGCCTGACGACTGGCCTTACGTGGTGTTCATCATCTGCCACAGGCACCAGTCACGGAGCTCCAGCACTGTCAGTACTCCTGTCTCCTCCTATAGGTCAAGCTTTGACCACACCCCCCCACCCTGTCCCTCACTCATCACCACCCTCTGTCTTTCTGTCTGTCTGTCTGTCCATGATCCAGAAATCGAAGGCGAGCAGAACGGAGCTGGCGCTCGGCCAAACCGTCATCGCCAAGCACAAGAACCTGCGCTACTACAGCTGCCGCGTCTCCAGCGTCACGGCGCAGACGTTTTACGAGGTCATGTTCGACGACGGATCGTTCAGCAACGACACCTTCCCTGAAGATATCGTGGTGAGTGAGTGAGAGAGTGTGTGTGTGTGTGTGTGTGTGTGTGAATGTGGATGCAGTGTTAGTGTGTGTGTAATACTCCAACACTTCTCCATGTTCACAGAGCAGAGACTGCGCTCAGCTCGGACCTCCGGAGGTCGGCGAGGTTGTCCAGGTCAAGTGGCCTGATGGGCTTTTCTATGGGGCCAAATACCTGGGTTCTAACACTACATACATGTATCAGGTAAACAATCTGACTGGCTGACAGTATGGCGGTACGTCACACAGGATTAAAAAAAAACAAACAAAGCCACGCCTTCTGACCAATCAGAATCCAGCAGTATAAACAATAATATTACGTTACACTATAAGACAGTCACGTTGTCTCTGTCTGGGCTTCGTCTCAGGTGGAGTTCGAGGACGGTTCTCAGGTCCTGGCTAAAAGGGAGGACATTTACACCCTGGACGAGGACCTGCCCAAGAAGGTCAAAGGTCGTCTCGTAAGTCATGAGCACTCACCGTAGGGTTTATGGGCGGTGGCCATCTTGAAAAATCTTTCAAAGAGAAGGTTGTTAAATGCAAAAATTAAATGTGTGTGTGTGTGTGTGGACGCAGTCCACAGCCTCCAGCATGCGTTTCGAGGACGCCTTCTTCACCACGCAGGGCGAACGGAAAAGGCAGCGCACGCCAAACTCTCGCTTCCAGAACGACTACGTGGCCGACCCCAGCCCTCGGACGTCCAGCTGCAGCAAAACCAACTGAAACGGGAATAAACGAAACCCAGAAAAGGAGAGAGACAGTAGGAAAGAGAGAGAGAGAGAAAAAAAAAAGGGTAGCTGACAAACTGTGATGATTTTTTTTTCATTGTATAATCGAGTTTGGTGAAGACTGTGATGGAAGAACGCCTTTTTTTCCATTCCTCCAATAACGGTGAAGCGTCCGATTATCAGAATAATAGCGTTTTCTCCTGTTTATATGATATGATATCTCTCTCGCTCTCGCTCTTTTCTCCTTGTTGTTCCTGTCCGTTTGCACCTTAGAGCCTGTTATTTTCCTGACACTTTGCTTGGCTTTGCACGTGACTCCTGTTACTCACCCGCCCGCCCCCCGCCCCCTCACTAACACTACAACCCACCCCGTTACGTCGAGCTCACACGCCGATTACGTTCTTTTCCGACAAAACGTTGCTACTGATCGCCTCTAAAGCACATCTAGCCCACTTTAAACCTGACCTTCTCTCTTATTTATTTGGATTTTCACCTTATTTTTAGTGGTGCTCAAATCTGTAAAGAAAATGAAAGATATCTGTATGGAAGCCTGACGGCAGAGTTATTAATATTTGAATAAACATACGTGTGAATATCAATCATGGAGGTTTTATTTACCTTAAAAACGGTTCAAAGATTTTTTTTACTTTAAAGCTGCTGTCTGTAATATTTGAAAGTGTCTCCGGTAATGTAATAATACTACGATTTTAAAGACAGCATAAGGAAAAGTGATGGTGTGGAAACAGTCTGTATCCAACAGCAGGGAGTCTGGAAAGTTTAAACGGTGCAATTTTAAAGACAGCGTAAGTAAAATTAATGGTGTGTAAAAATGCAGTTCCTGTAACTAAAAGCAGGCGGCCTGAAATGTTTAGAAGGTTTGATTTTAAAGACAGCATAAGGAAAACTAATGGTGTGGGGAAAAATGCAGTTCCTGTAACTAAAAGCAGGTGGCCTGAAATGTTTAGAAGGTGCGATTTTAAAGACAGCATAAGGAAAAGTGATGGTGTGGAAACAGTCTGTATCCAACAGCAGGGAGTCTGAAAAGTTTCAACGGTGCAATTTTAAAGACGGCGTAAGTAAAATTGATGGGGTGTAAACATGCAGTTACTGTAAATAACTGCAGGGGGGCTTGAAATGTTTAGAGGGCTTTATTTTAAAGACATCATAAGGAAAACAGAAGGTGTCAGAAACATGCAGTTCCTGTAACTAAAAGCAGGCGACCTTAAATGTTTAGAAGGTTTGATTTTAAAGACAGAATTAGGAAAACTAATGGTGTGGAAAAATGCAGTTCCTGTAACTAAAAGCAGGCGGCCTGAAATGTTTAGAAGGTGCGATTTTAAAGACAGCATAAGGAAAAGTGATGGTGTGGAAACAGTCTGTATCCAACAGCAGGGAGTCTGAAAAGTTTCAACGGTGCAATTTTAAAGACGGCGTAAGTAAAATTGATGGGGTGTAAACATGCAGTTACTGTAAATAACTGCAGGGGGGCTTGAAATGTTTAGAGGGCTTTATTTTAAAGACATCATAAGGAAAACAGAAGGTGTCAGAAACATGCAGTTCCTGTAACTAAAAGCAGGCGGCCTGAAATGTTTAGAAGGTGTGATTTTAAAGACAGCATAAGGAAAACTAATGGTGTGGGGAAAAATGCAGTTCCTGTAACTAAAAGCAGGGGGCCTGAAATGTTTAGAAGGTGTGATTTTAAAGACAGCATAAGGAAAACTGATGGTGTGGAAACCTATTTCCTGTAACAAACAGCAGGGGGCCTGAAAACCTGACATAAAACGAAGACTGCTAGAGGAAGTACTGACCTTTACCCAACAGGTACAGGAAGACGTTTGGCGTATCAGACACCAATCCCACTGTCATATGTAATAAACATCATAAAACAATATTGGTTCTAAAGAAAAATACATATTTATTACTTGTTAGACTCACATTGTGCACTGCGCCACAGCGACCTCTAGTGGACACACCCCTGAGAATGAGAGCAAGCCTATTTGTCAGATGCACTACAGCATTGTGAATTGTGACCAGTTCTGTAGACCTACAGCATGTGACCTAGGACTAGTTTGCGAAAGTAGGTTTAGCACATGATGCAACAAATCAAAGTGGGCGGAGCTTAACCATCCAAATTCATTTTTGTAGCCTGGCTAAACGCACACAAAATACAGTAGAGGAGAACATCTGCCCACACGGCGTCCTGTTCTGTTCGTTCCCAACGCTGCAGAAGAGACAGAACGGGCAATTACACTGGTTTATCCGTCAGCCGTCCTCGCTAGTTTTTTTCCTCCCTCCATCAGACGCTTTTGTTTGTTTCGTCTGATGATTCGCTGATGGTTTGTGCGATTGACATTTCGGTGGGAAAAATCAACACGGGCTGCCTTATCAGCCGAGCGCTAATCAAAAACAAACAAAGAAACAATCTCAGCCATGAAGATAACATCGTGGGGTCGGTGCACTGTCGCTTACTAACGTAGCCACGCACGCGCATATGTGTGTGGAGAGAAACGTTATTTAAGAAAAATATGCTGAATTGGCAGAATAAACTGGTACAGACGAGTCTAAAATTCATAACCTGGTGGTGGTGTGACTCCCTTTTATAAAGGAGACCTATTGTTACTTTTTGTGTATCCGGAGTCCTGAACAACCCAGTCGGCATTGTGTTGGCTTCCTAGATTAGAAAACATAGGATTCGACAAGCCATTCAGATTTTGAGCCCCTTGTGACATCACATGGGGCCTCCTTAGAATAATACTTCACTTCTGTTTGAATATCTCCACTTACTGCATCTTTGAGATCTACATCAGTTCTCAGCCTCACAAGACAGGACAGTTGACTGGATCGACATCACTTTTGATGACAACGTCCCCCATTCGTCTCTGCTGGATCTAAGTAATTCACTTCCTGTAAGACTGAACACACTTCTCTGGTGTCTAGCACAGGTTACAACTCGGTTGCGGAACGGAAACGTTACAGAGCTGTTTATCTTCAGGAGTCAAAAATGGCGGACATGATAGTGGTGGACCTCGCTCCCAGAGGCCATATCATCGACAGAATAGGTCTACAGACACACCCTGTATCAGAACAGGGGCGGAGTGAGTGGTGACTCATTAATATTTAAAGAAACAGGTACTGAAACTGAGCGTATGGAAAGTGCTGTTTTTTTTAATGACGTTTTATTAAGACCCCAAGGGAATGGATTAACCTGAGAGGAAAGGTTATAATCATAATCATGCTGTCTGGACTTTAAACCAACAGATGCTCCAGCCACAGGATACTTGTACGCACCTTGTACGATTTTCTAGCCCCGAGCATCAGGACCGCAAAGTTTGGAATCTGAACGCGCGTGTAAACTTTCTGGAATGGGAAACCTTGTGAACGGTCATCTTTTCGTTCACTTACGTGGCACAAGATGTGTCCTGATGCTAAAATACCAGCTGTAAAACTTTAACGACCTGTTAGCAACATTAGCCTTAAAGCTAAAGGGCAAAGCTAGCCAGGTTCCCCTAAAACATGGCCATGTACATATAACAGAACTGCTGTTCACTTCTACGTTAAACAAGCTCACCGATGAGTACTGGCTGTGCTGCTGTGTCTGACAGTCGAAATATACAGTATGCCCCGCCCACTATTCTCCCTAGACTCTCATCCATGGATAGCGGCGGCACTGTCAAACTCGGTTCATGATTAAAAGGTGAGAAACAGGAAACAGAATGCCGGGAAAAACACACACTGCTGCTTTTATTTGGCGCTGCATTATTTGTCAGAGCCACTAGGGGGCCGTACATCATTTACATAGAAAAACATCTACAGACGTCCGTACAGGAAGAGGTTTTCTGTCTGCTTTTCTGAAACGTCCTCCAAAGGCGAGGGTTAAAATGGCCGACGTGTTCGCTGTAGTGGATTTGAACGGGTTTCTGTGTCGCTTCGGATTCTTCTGCACCGAAAGAAACACTCAGTACGAGTGACTCACTGGTGCTTGTAATACTGACAGCTGACACTAGAGGGAGACAAAGATCTCGTTTCTTGTTTACTAGTCATTCACTTTTCCTTCTTCATTTCATTCACACACACACACTATCTACTTCGTTTCCTTTGTTTGATCAGAAACAGGTTCTCGGGGTCCCTGGCTGCCTTCCTCGCCCTTTTGTCCAACTTGTGTTTCTTCTTCTTGCTCTTCTCCGAGCTGAACAGGACTCCCGGGCTTTTCCTCGCCGCGTAAGGCGGAGCTTCGCTAAACGCCCCTCGGTAGCCTCGGGGAAAGTCCTCGTCCTCGTTCGTCGCGCTCCAGTTCCGTTTCTTGTTCTTGGCCTTAAACTGGGGCGTGGCCGCGCTGTGAGAACCGCCCATGCGTCCCGGTGTGTGGTTGAACTTCTTCCTCTTAGGGACAGGTGTGTCCTCCTGTTGCCACGGAGGGCGTGTGTTGGGTTTGGGTGTCGCGTGCTGAGGGTGTTTGGGCGTCGCGTGCTGAGGGTGTTTGGGCGTCGCGTGCTGAGGGTGTTTGGGCATGTGGGCGATGCGTCTCTTCGGTGTGGGCTTCTTGGGCGTGTGAGGGAGCGGCGCCGACAGGAAGTGGGCGTTTCTTGCTTTCTTGCGCTGAGGCTGAGGAGCGGGTGCGTTCTCTACTGGCTCTAGAAGGCCGGCCTCTTGGAGCTCTGCAACACACACACATACACACACAGACGTGAGAACCACCGTACTGTACATGTGCTCACATGACCTCTAGCGGGCAATCGCGCAGCACTTTGCTTTACCTTTGGCTTGGCGGTGAGCCCGATGCTCTCTCCGGGCCATGTCGTGCTGGTTGTCGTACGAGGAGGCGAAGGGCAATGTGGGGTACGTCCCGTTGAACATCCTCCTCTCTGTGCACTCCTACACACACACACACACACAATCTCCTTAATGTACAATAAAAAGTGTTGTCTTCATGCGTGTTTGAGTGAAGCGTGACTTACATGGCCGAAGTGTCCCTTCCGGGAGCAGTTGTAGCAATAGGCAGGAGACTTGTGAGCCTCAGGATGGGAGGGTTTGACCGGGGGACCCTGCGCTGTCTGGAGGAGGAATAAACAGCGTCAATGCCTGAAAAACTGGTACAGCAGCAGTCCACAACTCTGGCAAGGAGCAAAGACTCCACAAGGTTGCGGGAACAGTCTGTAGGACTTCCTGCAGAACTGGGCCATAGGTCAATTTGGCGTCTCTGGAGGCCAAACCGGTCCGAATGAACGCGGTGAAACTCGTGACACATGCCAGTAGCAGGAGACGTACCAGGGGTCCCAATGAAGCAACCCCCACACCGTTATGGAGCCCCCACCAGGTTGTGGATTTTAGGGAAGAAAAGAGGGAACAAGTCACAAGTTATGGATTTCGCATTGGCTCGTCTGTACTGGTTTTTCCGCCACTTCAGTGTGAGGAGGACGTCGCTGCAGACGCTTTCATTTGTTTGTCGCCGATGACTGGATCGTCCTCCGTCACCCTCTTTTGTGTTCAGTCGCACCTTCATCTGCCCGTCATTCTATTACCCAAACACACGCCTCTGTTTATTCACTTCCCCAACATGCCCTGTGCTTATACCCCCCCCACCCCACCCTCTCTCGCTCTCTCTCTCTCAGACACTTTCCCATTTCTTCTTTTCCATTAAGCAGATTGGAGCGAGTGATTACCGGCCTATCAATGAAGCTCGGTAATACGCTCCTGATAACACCGCCTTCCTTCAGAGAAAGTTGCTCAGTGTGTGTATGTGTGTGTGTGTGTCCCATCTGGTCCCAGGAAGCCCAAAGGCGTTTCACGCTCCGTCGCCCTCCGTAAATACGCTCCGATAAAGAGAGTAAGCCGACTGCCTTGTGTGTGTTGGTTTAAAAAAAAAAAGAAAAAAAAAAAGCGCGACTGCACATGTGATTCCGTCGTATTTTTAAACGCTCTCCGTCTCATTCCCCACATTCTCTCGCTCCTCTTTCTTTTTACAAGAGAATAAAAAGGTGGAGGGACGAATCTGTGGGTGTTGGTTGTTATCGGCTCGGTCCTGAGCCTCCATCAGCATCACAAAGGCCGGACGGATCAGAGAGCTGCTCTGCGACCCTGCGACTCGGGGCGAGAGACCCAGACAGCGTTATGCGTTTAGAGAGAGAGAGACTGACCGAGATCGAGTCCTGTAAACACGATGTACCGTATCACTGAGTACACAGAAATGCCTGAAAAACTGGTAGAAACGAGTCTGTGTGGAATACATCACAGCGCACTTCGTCTAGAACCCTGACACTGAACGAGCGAGACTGACCCACTCGTCTGGGCTCGGGATCACCGCTACTTTACGCCTGGTGTGACGCTGGGCAGAATCTCCATGAAGCCATGGATCCTGGTGTGGGACCTACCAAATAGTTTTTAGGGGTGCTGGTTTTTCTAGCACCTTGCTGTATGTGTATGTGCCTGTTTATTAGGGTGTTTACGGTAGCCCTGCTATTCTGGCCGTTACGGTAATACGTTATCAAACGTTATTTCCCATCCTGTTATTATCCACCTGCTCTCATGGACAGTGAAGCATTTAAAGCTGCGGTGTGTAACTCTTTTTTTTTTTTAAACCCCCTGCTGTCGGTTACAGAAACTGCACCTTACCCACCCCCTCAGTTTTTCTTATGCCTGCTTTAAAATCGGAGTATATTTATCACGTCACTATGTCACACGTGTGCGATTGTATGCTGTCGTTACCCGAGCTCATTTTCACGCAAACCGGTGCTAGCTGTGCTAGCTATGCTAAAAACACTTACGGCAGCTTTAATGAGCGTTACGCGCTCGTGAGCAGTTCTCCCTATATAGCGACCTTACAAAATTCTGCGTCCTCCTTCCTGCTATACATCCGTCTCCATTTTCTTGCTCATCTCTCATGCAAATTGGCCTGTGGGACAGAGACGGAGACACGCACACGCACCCACCTCCCCCTTCCCCCTTCCCTTTGACCTTGAGCTCATGTTACTGCGCTTGGCCTCAAAGGTGGAAGATGAGAGCGAGGGAACAAAAAAGCACCCCCTCTGCCCCCGACCCCACCCCCGTCGCCCACCCTCACACACACACAGCGTCCGGTGCTCCGTGCATAAAGCTCTGTAGCCCTATTAATTACCTCGCCTTTGTGTGCCTCTATCGGTCCGATCTAAACGGATTAGCAGGCCAGAGGGTGGTCTCTGATATGCTTGTGCTCACGGCCGAGAGTCAGCAGGTCACAAGACACACACACACACACACAAAGCCGTTTGTACACGGTGATGAGACTCATAACACGTATGATATGCGTGTGATATAGGGAAATGAGTACATTGTAACACTTGAAGAATCTCACACGCACACGCACACACACACACACACACACACACACACACACACACACACACACACACACACACACCACCTCTGTGCTAGCTGAATTCTGTTCCTAGCTACAGCTTTTCTGTTGCATAGCAACCATGTGAGAGTATCGGACCTTCCTGTTTACGATCCACAAAAGTTATGAGTCACTTTATTTTGGGCCAAAATATACATTATGTGAGTGCACACACACACACACACGGAGTTCCTGGCTCTTCACCTTGGCTGTAATGCTAATCCATTAAACACATGAAAATTTGTACTGTTACCAGTATGAATTTGGAACGAACACACACACACACTTGGAGAGAGGTATGTACATGCACGCACACTCAAAACAAACAGTCGCTGTGTGGTTGGTGGATTAGAGAGAGGTCACAGGGACAAACTGTGCATTCGTTACTGAAAAATACTGTGTGTGTGTGTGTGTGTGTGTGAGAGAGAGAGAGAGAGAGGGAGCGAGTGTGTGTTTGTGTGAGAGAGTGTGTGTGAGAGAGAGTGTGTGTGTCTGTGAGAGAGCGTGTGTGTGTGTGTGAGAGAAAGAGAGAGAGTGTGTGTGTGTGTGTGTGTGTGTGTGTAATAGAGAGAGAACGAGTGTGTGTTTGTGTGAGAGTGTGAGTGAGTGAGTGTGTGTATGTATGCTGCTGTGAGAGAGAGTGTCTGTGTGTGAGTGTATGTGTGAGAGAGTGTGTGTGTCTGTGAGAGTGAGTGTGTGTGTGTGTGTGTGTGAGAGAGAGATAGAGATAGAGAGAGAGAGAGAGTGTGTGTTGAGAAAGTGACCCGATAAGTAAACCTGACCTGATAAGTAAAGGGAAAGAGAGAGTGAGGGAGAGGAAAGGATAAAGGAGAGGAGAGGGAGAGTAGGAGAGAAGGTGGAGTAAAAGAGGAGCGAGAGAAAGAGAGAACGAGACAGAGAGAGAGAGGGGAAGTGGAAGAAAAGAGAAAAGAGAGAAAGGGAAGAATAAACCACAGAAAGAGAGAGAGAGAGAGAGAGAGAGAGAGAGAGAGAGAGAGAGAATGAGGAAGAGACAAAGAGTTGAGAGTGAGGGAGAGGGATAAAAGTGAAGAGAGAGATAGAGGAAACTGGAAGAAAAGAGGAAAGAGAGAAGACTGAGGGAAGAATAAAGGGGGAGAAGGAGAGAGACAGAAAGAGAGAAATGGAGTGAGAGAGAGATCACACACACACACACGCGCACACACACACACACACACACACACACACTTCTCATGGCCACACATGGGTGAATGTCAGAGGATTCATTGAGCAGTGATGAGGAATGTGAATGCTGATGTCACAGCCTGCAGCAGGGGGCGCTCTGACGCTGCAGGACACTTGCGTCGGGAAGGGGGGGGGGTGTTCACCTTTCTGTAAAGATTAAACTGGGTCTGGTTCTACAGCTCTAACCAACAGGGAAGGAGGAGACGTCAGCGTGACCTGTTACTACGAACGCAGTGATACACACCTGAGACGGGCAGGTGCACTAATGTTCATCAGCATTTATCAACCAATCAGAGTGGACGAGGGACCAACCTCCAACTCCATAACCTAAATAATACAAATTTACTCATGGAGACCAGACACATGTCCCCACAGGGTCAACACTGTCTTTTCTTTGTGTTTGACATAAAACAAGTCAAATTGTCCCTGTTTACTCACCTTCACTACTGGAATTATAACCATCAGTAATATGATCTTTAGACTTGTGCTTACTGATCTGTTTAGGATCAAATAGTTTATTGTCAGTTAACTGTATTTGCATTTATCAGAAATGCCTAAATTTCTCACATCACTGAACTATATAGTTATTTAAGCAAACAAAATATATATATTTAAATAGAGACTTGAAATGGACATTTTGTAGCTTGACACGTATCTGCACCTCAGCTCTTAGCTAACTTTACATTTAAAATTTACTACATCTTACAATTAATCTTACCTGTTCAATTTCTCACTAGTCAGGTAACAAAATACAGCACTGGAAAGAGATTGAGAAGAAAATAAATTGTATATAATTGTAGACTTGTGTTGATGAAAATTCAACACAAAATTTGATCAGTTGTTCAGCTGCTAGTTTAATACCGCGGGTGTCAAATGAACATGATTTCAGCTTGATGATCAGGTTTTGTTACGGTATTATGGTTTCATGCTACTCTACAATACGATTTCGATCGGATTTAAGTTTCTGATACATATATGACCAAACCATGTTTAAAACCTGGGGGTTGGCCTAAGGTTAACCCGCAAATAAAAATAAAATATTATCCCAGTTACATCCAAATGACCTATTCAATAAACAGGAATCATCGATCAGTTCAATGAACATAAAGCGGTTTTTAGTTTTTAGAGTTTTAATATCAGGATACAGACGTTTTAATGCTGGCTGAAATTTAAACAAAAACGCCAAGCAAATATAATCAGTATCTTTCAATCCAGTAACGGAATTATGCAGTTCCAGTTTTCAGGCAACAGATGGCACTGTGAGTTTAATACTTCTCTATTTACACACCAGAGGCTCTCGTTCTGTTCGGGGCTTCTCTCATGAAACGCCTGTACGTCCTCACCGTCTCCTCGTCCCCCTGTCTTTGGTGTCCTTTTTATACCCCAGTAACCAAATGTTTCATTTAAATACCATAAAAAAAGGGGGATTAAAACCCGTTGAATCAACTTATTTTAATTATGTAAAATTTTTTAGCTACTTATTAACACACAAAAACGGCACATATTACACATGTCCAGAATATCGCTGCAATATATTGAATATAATCTTAATATTTTGCTTACTATACATTTAAATATAAAAATATTAAAATCGTAAATATTTTCGTTGTTTGTTTATTTATTTATTTATTTATTTATAAACCTTTCTCCCTATTCATCATATTCCTAATACAGGGACAACCTATTTATATCTATTCATATGATGTGGAATTAATATATTGATAAAAGTAACATTTACGGATGAAAAGGGTTCGAGTGAAACTTTCTGCTGATACGTAAAAAAAAAAAACAGAACAATGTTTTTTTTCGTTGTAGTGATAATAAATAAATAATAAAACAGGTTGGAAGTCGTACAGTTTGTGAAGTCAGCAGCTCTTTTTCTAATGTGACTTCAGAAAATGGTGGGAAAATTATTAAATAACATATTAATATATAATTTAATAATATTATAATACTGTAGTACTACTACTACTACTAATAATAATAATATTTTGTGAATTTTCAGTCTCAAAACAGCCATGAAAATATTTTTAATCACTTTGTATACTGTAAAAAAAATATTTATTTTAAATTAGTTTGTTTACATTTATATTTTATATTTTGTTTCTATTTTCTCCAGAAAAATAATTAATTTCTATTACAAAAAAAAAAATAAAAATCACATGATATTCACAATATTTTCCCTATGACTATGTGTTTATTTTGATAATCTTTGAATATTCTAGTCTTTAAATTCATTGTTCGCTGCACCTTAATTTCATTATACCTGGTATAATGAGAATAAAGAAATTCAGAGTCTGATCAGAATCAGAAAAGGTGCATTTTAGTAAAACGTTATAGTTTATTGTCATAAAAATCAACCTGGTGGGATCAGTAGATATCTAAAATCCACTCCTATTAAACACCCAGTTTTCTCTTTCTCTCTCCTGGGTTTTGTGGCAGAGCCAGTCGAGTTTGGAGGTTGTTTGTTAGCGAACACAGGTGCAGACCACAAACACACACACACACACACACACACACACACACACACACACACACACACACACACACACACAATAAATAGACCCAGTAGCAAGGACTGCTCTGACAGAATGCCTTTTCACACCTGAGTGGGCCGAGCGCAGGGCGACAGGCCACAGCTCCCCAATGTGTCACACACACTCTCATACACACACACACACACACACACACACACACACACACGTACCTGCACTGTATTTAACTCTGAGCCCTCGAGTCTCAGACAGTTTAAAGGCCTTAAACGCCGTATGTTGAGGGTTGGTCCATTTAACTGCATTTATACACACACACACACACACACACACACACACACACACAGGGCAGGACCCAGAGGATCCCAGCAGATGGGTGCAGCCCAGCAGAACCGAACAGGTCCATATGAAACCATCATCCACTATTACACTCTATTATAAAGCGACTCGGAGCCCATTATATATCATTACAGCGGAGAGGCAAGTGGAATCATAAAGAGAATGAACACACACACACACACACACGTAATGAGTCAGGAATTAGCAAGACACCTGAAGGTCAAGGTTTAAAAAATAAATGTGCTGTACTTCTGAAGTCAGTGCGAGAGGAAAACGAAGGATGGGAGGGAAATAATAATAATAATAATAAAATCTATTTAAAAAATGAAAATAAAAATTATTTTTTAAAATATTATTAAAAAAAAACCATGCATGCTTTCAAAGTATTTTTTTAAGAAGGAAAAAATTAATTCAATCTTTTAAATCTCAAATCACCTCATTTTTTGGTAATAGAAAAAAAAATCTTTTGAAAATGAAGTTAAAAAAAAATTTTATTTCACGTTTTTAAAAAAATACACCAAAACTAATTTTACATTTGTAATTTCTACATTTTCAAACCTGTTAAATAAACTGATTTAAAGACGCATAAATCCGTTTTAAATGTTCTCGTCCTGACTTTTTGTATAAATAATAAAACACTTATTTATAAATGAAAAACTTAAACTCTTACATAAATGCACCGTTTCAATCTCCTTCACCTGGTGCTTTGTCTCTCAGTGCAAACCGTATAGCCTTTTCATTAGACAAGCTACCTAATTAGACTGTGTGTGTGTGTGTGTGTGTGTGTGTGTGACGGGTCGAGTGACTGCTCAGTGCTGTGTGATCCTGGCAGCCCATTTCATGCTTTATCACGTCTTTTAATTGACAAACAACCTGCTCTTTTCTCTTACACTGAGGTCTATATTCCAGCACTCGCTTGTGTGTGTGTGTGTGTCTGTGTGTCTGTGTGTGTGTGTGTGTGTGTGTGTGTGTATGTGCGCAGATGTTCCGGCTTGCCCCTTGACGTTTGCAAGAGTGTCTGTGTGACTGTCACATGCCTTCTCAGCCCTGTGAATCTTTGGGGAGCAAACGCTTTCCGAGTTTGCCAATTACCCACTTTACTCGATAACATACACACACACATGCACGCGCACACACACACACACACACACACACGAAAGGAAAAGAGTCTGTGTGAGATAGTTTAGACACTGTGGTCACCTATGGCTGGTCTGCATAAATACACACA
>JAOVVF010000033.1:9970548-9982335 GCA_028565595.1 Duopalatinus emarginatus | reverse complement strand
GTAATAACGTATCGTAACTGTGACATCATCAACGCTAAGCTTCATGCTTTACCAGCTAACACGGTTCTAGCTAGCGTCCAAGTACAGTACAACTACACATAAAAAAAAAACTGACACGTATAGACCAAAAACACACAACAAAATATATTAAAAGAAAATTCTGATATGTGAAATAAAAGCAAGTGGGGGAAAAAATACATACACAATTTTTATATCAGTATAAAAGAATATGATGAAATGTCAGAAATCAGGATAGTGAACAAACACGCTCTCACACTTAAGTGATTTTGTGGTGTGTATGTGTGTGTGTGTGTGTGTGTGTGTGTGTCGGGCAGGAGGGGGGTCTGTTCAAACACACAGAGTGGAGAAATGGGTGTGGTGTTTCAGCTGAAGTGGCACTGCTGTGCCCAGATAAGGGCCGATGCCTATCCCTGCCACACACACACACACACACACACACAGTCCCTGAGCTCCGTCACTCACACACACAAAAATGCACACACACCTCCTCGGATTAGCATAAACACACACATATATACACACACACACACACACACACACACACACACACACACACACACACACACACTATAGCTCATCTCTGTAAGTGTGTGGACCATCGACCTATCCTTCAACAGCCTCTTAGAACTAGTGCACCCTTACATACACCTTCACTCGCCACACATTGTTCACATAAAGCAGTGTGTATTTGGGAAACTTGACTTTCAGGACTCACATACGTGTCGGCTACATCCTTTATGTACTAATACACAGATGGGTGATGTACCAAGCAGCAGACTAATTATTAATAGATATCAAAATCATCTACAGTGTAAAAAAACAATGACAACAGCACTATCATATAGACAATGTGCGTTTCCCAAGTAACTAATAACCAATAATTACAATGCTTATTTGATAACTTAAAAACCGCAAAACGTAATTATTAACATATTAACTATTCGTTGCTGCATACGATTTCTGAGGCTGGCAAAAAGCAAAAGACGTTCTGAAACATTTGAAACCCTGCGTTTTTATTGGAACTATGTCCATATGAAACTAAAATTCAGTCAATTCATTTATTTTGCTGAATTTCATTACTTTACACAGGTTGCGTTAATTATATTCGAATTTTTAGCTACATTCAGATATTTTTTGCTAGCTACATGTCAGTTACCATTATATGAAAAACTACTACTTTGTTTTTTTTTTCTAGTATAAAACTGTTCCTTATTTTACAAATAAGGAACAACAAATTCCTTATGACTGTTGGTGCTAGCTACATTTACGCTAGCTTAATAAAAAAATGTAACATAGCTAGAACATAGTGTAGAACATGGCTGCTACACTGAAGTGCCAAAAAAACTGGTTGTAAAATATATGTAAAATGTAAAACACATAGGCTGGTGGTTGCTCCATAATGGTCTACAGATTCCATGGGAGCCCTGGTCTGTCTACGAGTTCTACATGTCCTGCATTTATTCTGCTAGGGTTTGGCCTCTTCCAACAGGACATTGCAGCAGCACACACGCCTAGAGACGCCAAAATATTAAAGGAACACTGATCTGAGTTTGGGGTTTTGTCAGTCACCAGATCTCGACGTTATCGAAAACATCTGGAATGCCATGCAGTGCATTCCCGTACACCTCGGGAATACAAGTCGAATTGTTGACCGTTCCGCAGGAAGTACGTTGTTCATCACCTACGTACCAAGTATTACACTGGTGTACCAGTTTTTTTTCTGACATCTCAGCATACACTCTAGCTAACTCATGCTACAGTTGCGTTGATGATCCATGATCAGCGGGTAGGCCATGTAGACTACCTTACCTCGAGCTCCGTTGTACCACTTACACTGACATATAAAGATTTCATTTATACAAAGCGTTGTGGAGAGAATATTAACAGAACTTTTTCAGACTGTTAGCGGTCGTAAACCGCGCGCTTTGTTACGCTGTATAAACTTCTGCGATATCCAGGTAGCGGTGTACAATTTTGAGGTAGTGTTTGCCATACTGGTTGTCATGGCAACCAAAAAAAAAAAAAAAAAGCAGGGCTTTGTCGTTGCTGTGAAATGTTTGGCGAACCAGCTAACACCTGATCGTGTACAATTTAACACTACCAGGAAACATTTAAGAAAAGACAAAAAAAAACCTTACCTTTATACTGGAGTGTCGCAACTTTCTCACTTTACTCTCTCTCTTTCACGCACACACACATGTATGGAGCTCTCGGACCCGAGTGCCCCAAAGCACCGCGAACAAAGTTTGGTGATTAAAGGGGGGGGGGGTAGCAAGGGGATGAAAAGAAAAAGGGGAGGGAGGAAGCGAAAGATGGAAAAAAAAAAAAAAGGTTGACCAGCAAAAACAGAGCCATGCAGTGTTGATTAGTTTTCTATAGTGTTGTAGCTCTAGATGTTATGGTTTTACAGTAATACAAGGCCGTGCTTGGTGGATGTACAGAAGGAGTCTCCAGTGTCAGCCAGTGGAAAATCAGTAACTTTCAGCTGAATGAACGCCGGTTTGCGTTAACGCACCTGCTGACGGTATATGTGCCTATAAACAGGTAATATTTCATTACTATTGCAAGGGGGGTACAAGGATGTAACGTTGTATTGTCTACATGTTTATATGGATTTCCCTCAACGCCGAACTGCATCCGAACATAACTACAGACCGAAGCCTTTTTTTTTTTTTTCACGGTACTTGTACGGATTTTGAAATGAAAATGTGTACTAATCACATTGTCTTGTGTTTTATCAGCGCCAGCTGCAGCCGACACGCGCCACACAGCCACCATGGGACGACTGGGTTTGTGTGTCTGCGCATCTGTGCTCAGCTTTCAGCAGCCAAATGAAATTAGTCACTGCTGTCTAGAACTCTTTGCTTGTTTGTCAGATATTGTAACACCATACTTACTTTTACACACACACGATATGTCCGATTTGAATTGTACGCCAGGACAACAACGTCAAATAAAAAAAAAATGTTAAAAATCAGGGACTGTAACCTTTTCAATTATTCATATGCCATCACCAAAATCATAACCATGAATGCCAACACCCACACACTCCAACCCACACATCACAAAACACACACTCTAACACACACACACAAACCCTATTTCGCTCTGTTCTCTTGGTTCTGCTCTGTATTTTGGATACAAATAAGACAATTAACTGATTATACGCTTTCACATACACACGCGCACCATATTTTCCGGACAAGTCGTCACTATAAATTCTGTCTCTTTATTAAAAATTAATATACGTTGTCATATTATTCTGTCAGGTGTTTTATGTTGCATAAAATATCTGCAGTATTAGTGTTTAAGCTTAGTGCTTAGTGATTACGTAGTAGCTTTTATTCGTTTGACAATGCTAATTTTAATTAGCACCCGCTAAGACTATGACATTTTCGAGGACCGAGCTAATGGTAGTGGACCTCCTCATACTTGATTGAAACTTACAATTAAAGCTCATAGTCACAAGTATATTCGCTATAAATTTCCTTATATTTCAGTAAACGTTTCTTGTCTGTTAACATAACTTTTATATTAGCATATTTCATAGCTACAGATCTCTCAACGTCAAAGCTAAGCGCACAAGGATTTATTATATAAGCACACATTTTCACGCCATGTATTACAAACATTTTGGAATAATACAATTAGCAGGATGCTACGTTTCTTCATTTTATAAGTCGTAGCACTTTAAAAAAAAAAAAAAAAGCCCACACTTTGGGACACAGTGTTGAAATTCGGTTAGCTGATTTATAGCCGTCTGACTGTAGCAATTTACCAAAACACCTGAGGTAAATATTGACTAGTTTGCATGCTCACTGTTGCTTCCTGTCACCGTTATCTTTAGCTGACAGGTTGTGACATAGTGTTGAAGTTAAGTTAGCACTTAATGCATAGCGTATAGGTTTTTTTAGCATTTACCTAAACTCTGAAGTAAATGTTGATGTTCCTAACATTTTCACTGATCACACTGTGTTTGTTTCTGAGATAAATATTCATACACCTGATGTTCCTCTATTGTTAAAAAAATACATAACCTGTATAAGCTAGCTAGCTAAACTGTTTAGCTTTACCTGTGGTAACTGTGCCTTAGCAATTTATCCAAATTCTAAGGGTAAAATCTGAGGTAAATATTGATTGGTTTGCATGGCTTTCTGTTGACCTGAATAAAAGATTTTAGCTTACAGGTTGTGTGTTCAGATAACAGTTAATGCGTATCATATCTTTTTCCTCAAAGAATTTTTAAGCAATATCTGAGGTAAATGTCAACTTTCTTAACATTTTTGAATGGTTTCCAAGGTCAAAGTGTGTTTGTATCATCTGTAAAAGATTTTTTTTGCTTGGTTTAGCTAGCTAAATCATTATCTTTGGCTCACAAGTTGTGACATAGTGTTGAAGTTAAGTTAGCAGTTCATGCATAGCGTATAGTTGTTGTTTTTTTTAGCATTTCCATAATCTCTGAGGTAAATGTTGATGTTCCTAACATTTTCACTGGTTTCCCTGATCACACTGTGTTTGTTTCTGAGATAAATGTTCATACACCTGATGTTCCTCTATTGTTAAAAAAAATACATAACCTGTACATGCTAGCTAGCTAAACTGTTTAGCGTTACCTGTGGTAACTGTGCCTTAGCAATTTATTCAAATTCTAAGGGTAAAATCTGAAGTAAATATTGATCGGTTTGCATGGTATCTCTTGCTTTTTGTCAACCTGAATAAAAGACTTTAGCTTACAGGTTGTGTGTTCAGATAACAGTTAATGCGTAGCATATTGTTTTCCTCACAGAATTTTTTAAGCAATATCTGAGGTAAATGTCAACGTTCTTAACATTTTTGAATGGTTTCCAAGGTTAACGTTTGTATCGTCTGTAAAAAAAATTTTGGGCTGAATTTAGCTAGCTAAATCATTATCTTTAGCTCACAGGTTGTGACATAGTGTTTAATTTAAGTTAGCAGTTAATGCATAGCGTATAGTTTTTTTCTAGCATTTCCATAATCTCTGAGGTAAATGTTGATGTTCCTAACATTTTTTACTAGTTTCCCTGATTACAGTGTGTTTGTTTATGAGATAAATGTTCATACACCTGATGTTCCTCTATTGTTAAAAAAAAAATACATAACCTGTATATGCTAGCTAGCTAAACTGTTTAGCTTTACCTCTGGTAACTGTGCCTTAGCAATTTATCCAAATTCTGAGGGTAAAATCGGAGGTAAATATTGATTGGTTTGCATGGCTTTCTGTTGACCTGAATAAAAGATTTTAGCTTACAGTAACAGTTAAAGAATTCTTTAAGCGATATCTGAGGTGAATGTCAACGTTCTTAACATTTTTGAATGGTTTCCACGGTCAAAGTTTGTTTGTATCATCTGTATAATTTGCTTGATTTAGCTAGCTAAATCATTATCTTTAGCTCACAGGTTATGTCATAGTGTTAAAGTTCAGATAGCAGCTAATGTATTGTATACTATATCCTTTAAAGACAAGCGTTTTTTATTAATTAACCAACGCATCTAAATCTAAAGAAAATGTTAATGTTCATAGAATTTCTGTACTAGCAAGTGTTTGTATCATCTTTGTAATAGACCTAGCTAGCTAAATCATTCTCGTTAGTTGTCATCTAGCACATATTTGGAGCCCATTTTAACATTTGTAATGTAATATGTCATTTTCTGTATAAATAAATTGTTTAAAAGGGTTTAATGCTTCATAAAAACTGCATGCATTAAAAAAAAAAAAAAAAAGCTCAAGTGTCTGGTTCCTCATTCAAGTCAACACCAACAATCTCTCACACACTACACACACACACACCCCTATTGGTTGCGAGTCTCAAAGTCAAACTCCAGAGATCAGAGAGCGAGAGGGGATAAAGAATGAAAGAACAGGAAAGGGAAGAGACGAAGAGCAAAGAAGGAGACAGAAAGAGACCCCCTTTTACCCCCCTCCCCTACAAGTCCTCCATCCCTCTGTGTATGTGTGTGGTGGCCCGGACTGAGGCCCCATTCTCTACACATGAGAGCGCGAGGCTTGAGCAGCAGAGCAGAAACAGCAGGCCCACGGACCCAGCGTAGTCCGAGCCATTCAAAATGACGAGAAGGAAGGGGGGTAGAGAGAGACAGAAGGAGAGAGAGAGAGAGCGAGAAAGAGAGAGAGGGATGAATAAGGATGATAAAGAAAAATGTCAGGAGTGAGTGAAATGAGGACGAAAGATAGGCGAGACAGTGAAGAGGGTGTCCAGGAGAAAGAATGAGAGAGAGGCTGTAGAATAAAAGGGTGAAAAGAGGGGAAAAAGGAAGAAAGAAACAGGGGATCAGCAAATGAGGAGAAACATGTGGGAGATGTCTGAACATGAACGTGGCTATAAAATAGAAATCGACTGCGAAATCAATCAGACGATAAAATGAAATCCAAATCAAATCAGAAGGATTTTAAGTTGTGGATTTGATATTTGATCTGATGGATAGATAGACATGTAATGAGGTGTGGAATAAAAATAAAGAAAGGCAAAATGAGACTGTATGGTTTGCAGGTTACCCTGATTAGCTTGTAGGGTAGCCTTAAATAGTTTATAAATTTTGTTATTTTGCTACATTATTTTTTTTTATAGCTTGATAATAAGCAAACTTGTTTTGGTCAGTACTTTTATTTAAACGTTAAACAATTGTAACACACTTCAAATCTCACAAGAAGAGCTCTAGGGCAATGCTTTTAAAGAAAACGTGGCAGTTAGCGGGCAAAGCTATTAGCGATTTGTGCAATAACGTTTTTTTTCTGACGGTCAATAACTTTATCGTTATTAAATAATTTACAGTTTAAGTTGTGATTAGTCTTTTCATAACGATTTACAAAGACATCTGAGGTAAATATCATCATTAAGGTGATTTTTTTATACAGTTTATACATAAATTCTGCTATTACAAAAATACTGTTTATTCTGTCTAGCTAAAGTGTTAGCCTCAATTGCAGAAACGGTGAACAATCGTTTTTTAGCCATTTATCACCACATCTGAGGTAACTTGTATTATTTCAGATGATTTGTAGTTGCTACAGACATGGTGTCAGTGCAAACAATTTAACATATGATAGAATGAACTGACTAGCTAAACTGTTAGCATCAAGAGTCGCGTTCCAGTAATTTACCTGCACACGTCAGATTCCTTTTCAACGTTTTACTCTGGCTAGCTAAAGTGTTAGCCTGTATTAACAGCAAACCTCACATCTGAGGTATATTTTATCATCCCGAGGGATTTTTTTTTTTGTTGTTCTGAAAGACTTAACATGTATACACCGCCTAGCTAAACTGTTAACATCAATTACACTGGCAGCGAGGAATCTTTTTCTACCAATTTAGCCACACATTTGAAGTACATTTCGTTACTTTATGTAGATGTTTATATCCCCAGCAGGGAACGTACATAGCGTTAAAAACAAACGGCTTGGTTAGCTAAATCGATACCTTTAGTCATTAGCTAGAGTCCATAGTGACTAGTTGCTTAGCAACAGTAGTCAATCAGTGTGGCGGTCTAACTGTAAACTTGTTACAGTATTGATTACTTGAACTAAAATACTATCAGGAGTGGGGGAGATGTGGGAGACAAGGACGAGGTGAAGAAAATACAGCAGTAGAGTGATAGAGAGAGAGATCAGAGGAAAGAAAGAGTGCACGAGATGGACCAGATATATAAGTAATATAAAAAGTAAATGAAAAACGAAAAGTGAGAGAGATGTTTTTATTCATCTGTGATTAAAGTCTGACTCTTTGACATGAGACTTGCTTTGTTAGTTGGTTTGTTTCCACCACCACACACAGGACGATTCCCCTCATTGCCTCTTTCACATGTAAACACGCGCATGTAAATTGGCCCGACACAACACGCAGACAGAAACATTCTCCTTTTGTAATATCTGCCGACGTTTTACATGCGGATGCTTTTTTTTCCAGCACAGCTTTTCAGAGACAGACGGTTTCGGAGACACACACGCACACACACACCTTTCTGTTTTTAACTACACATCTGTTTGTGATAGGTAAAAACATTACGAATGGCGATATATCGTTGGTATGGTGGTTTTTTTACGTTATTGATAATTATAAATTAAATGGTAATTTTCCAAATTCAGGTTTAAGTACACTATATGGGCGAAAGTATTCAGACACCTACACATTACACCAACAGGATTCCCACAACGTTGGAAGCATTTGGCCGAAATGTCTTGGCATGACGAAGCACTAATACTCACCTTTTGCCTATTTGCCTAAACCAATCCCCTATAGCATTATCCCTCCTCCTCCACCAAACTTTAAAGTTGGCATAATGCAGTCAGGCATTTAACGTTCTCCTAGCAGTCGGCAAACCTAGACTCATCTATCAGACTGCTTGATAGAGAAGCTCGATTTATTACTTGTTGTTGGTGTGGTACAGTGGTAACATCATTGGCTCCCATGTGAGAGACCTGGGTTCGATTCCTGGTCTGGGCAGCCAGTCTGTGCTACTCCAATAAGGGTCCTTGGGCAAGATTCCTAACACTACATTGGCCTACCTGTAATACCAGTAACCTTGTAAGTTGCTCTGGATAACAGCGTCTGCCAAATGCCGTAAATATAAATGTACTCCACTCAACACAATTCCACGGCTCCAGAGTCCAGTGGCGTCGTGTTTACACCTCTCCATCGGATGCTTGGCATTGTGCTTGGTAACGTAAGGCTTGTACGCAGCTGCTCGGCCATGGTAATCCATGCCACGAAGCTCCCGGTGTAAGGTTTTTGTGCTGATATTAATGCCAAAGGAGGTTTGGAGCTCTGCAGTTATTGAGTGTTGGTGACTTTACCACACAATGTTCCTCAGCAATTAGTGACCCATTTCACCAACTGACTCATCGCACTTTACTTTCACAAATGTTTGTAATGGCAGAGCGCATGGCTAGTGGCTTCATTTTAAATACTATATGCAACACCCGAACTCCCTGATTAAGAGGTGTTCCAATACTTTTGCCCACATACTGTATCACCGACCTAATTTTCACAATTTTTACTATTGCTTTACAGACAGTTTGCTAGCTATTTGTTTAATATCACTTGTGTCCTCAAGTATCATGATATGGGAATTTTGCCATATCACCCAGCCCTAATAAAAACACACACACACACACTCACCTGGCTGGTCTCTGTTGCGGACTGTAAACACGTTAAGCTGTATGTCCTGGTCTCCTTCCTCCTTTTCCTGACCCAGAATCATCCAGCTCTCAAATACGTCCGAGTCCGAATCAGAATCCGAATCTAAATCCGGATCCACGACGTACGGCAGGACCGACTCCGAATCGGAACTCTGGTCCGACTCTGAATCCACGACTACCACTTCCTCACACTGAGGCTGTGAAACTGGAGCCGCACCCTTCCCTTTTGACCTCTGACCTTTCCTGGCACACACACTGTCCTCCTCCTCTGTGTTATCTGAAATCGTGATGACGTCCAGGCCCGAGTCGATCAGTATGACTTCTTCGGGAGGAGCAGCAGGAGGTTGGACACTATGGCCAGGCTGAGGTTCCTGAGGCGTCTCATGACCAAGGCTTTCCAGGTTCTCTGGACGGATCTCAAGATCATCGGTGCAGTAGTGGAGCTGGGAATAGAGCTGGAACTCGAGGTCGCTGTCAGGCTCCGAGTCTTCATCGTGTTCTTTCTCGGCGTACAGCTCGTCTTCGTACTCTTCCCGCTCCTGGAAGCTTGGGAACATCTTGACTGACAGCCTTAACGAAATACAAAGTCGTTGTTAATACTTGCTGTTACCACAACACCAGTAATGATCTGTTTTTGAGCATTTTGGAACTACATCTGGAACACGCCAGAGATAAGCATTAAAGGTCTACCAAACTTTACAAACAGGCATGTTGGCATGTTTATTTTGTGGGGGCGGGACTACAGACTGACTGGCCCAATAGTATTAAGACGCGTGTAGTGTTTTGACGGCTGTCAATCATGAGTCCTTGACCTACCTCTATCTAGTCCATTACATCACTCTTTCTATAGATACGGCATTTGGCAGACGTTCTTATCCAGAGCGACTTACAAGGTTATTGGTATTACAGGTAGGCCAACATAGTGTTAGGAGTCTTGCCCAGGGACCCTTATTGGTGTAGCACGAATTGGTTGGTGTGGTACAGCAGAAACATCATTGGCTCCCATGTGAGAGACCTGGGCAGCCAGTCTGTGCTACACCAATAAGAGTCCTTGGGCAAGACTCCTAACCCTACCTGTAATACCAGTAACCATGCAAGTCGCTCTGGATAAGAGCGTCTGCCAAATGCCGTAAATGTAGCACAGGCTGATTGCCCAGGCCAGGGGTTGAACCCTGGTCTCTCACATGAGAGACAATGATGTTACCACTGTACCACACCAACCATGTGACCTATCACTGTTCAGGGAAGAGAAGTGACTCATTGACCACTGTGCTTGCACACAAAAGAATTTGACCTCTGCACTGAACCCACCGGTGCAACAAACCAGCCTTGGGACCGGAAGGCACCTAACCCTCCTAAGCTGCACATTATCTCAATTCCACAGCGCAGTGGTCAACTGAGCAGCTCACTTTCACTTTCACTTTCACATTACCAGATGTACCACCTATTATATATAAACACAGTATTTAAATATAAACACAGTACATGTTCTAACACATTGTTTTTTATTGCTTTTAATTACTCACACACTTATAAAGTGTACAATAATAACAAAACAATAATAATAATAATAAAATAACAGCCACTATACTAATATAAAAGGGACAGCTCGTTTAACCGCAGGCTGTATCCCGAATCGCTCTTCAGGGTCCTACATAGCGCACTACATTTAGCAGAGGAATCGATGACGTAACACCCTATGCAGTGCACAGGTCTAGGGAGTGACACTCCATTTGAGACCCCGCCTCCTACACCACGCTCGAGCTTGTTTTGATTACGGGGCTCAGGCTTTAAAAACACAAATAACAAGCCGTTATTCCGCACATTAATGTTAAATCTCAGTCTCACTGATGGTAAAAAGGGATTATAAGATAGATGTTAGTTTATACATAGTAAGAACTGTATGGAGCACGCGCTGGACTCTGATACCCACGTGCACGAGGAGCCGGAAGTGTTTATATACGGATTAACGCTTAATACAGGACTATTAAATATAATAAAACACACACATACACAGTTCCGATCACAAACACACAACACAACACACAGTTTAGAGAATTAGAGTCTGACCTGGTTGATTAATTCTCCAGATTTGAAGTGAGACAACGCTAGAGAATGGCCAACTTCCGGTCTGTGACAGGGAACAAAAATTGGTGGCCAACTGTGAACTATCGCGGGAACTCGGCTTAGTCCCAGGTACAAGCATAACTATCCCGGAGTTTGAAAGTTTTGTTTGAAAGCACAGGCAGCTGTTTTAAGAGTTTTGATATTTAGATTTTCAACAGCAAGCAATCAAAGAGTTATTTAATCATTTTAAATACCTACTTGTTAATTAATCTGTCACTTTACTGAGCAACTTCTTCTAATATGCCACAATATATTACAGCCGTGGCCTAGTGGTTAGGGAACCGGTCTCGGGCCCGGAAGGTCACAGGTTCGATCCCCACTCAGGGCAAGACACGACTGAGGTGCCCTTGAGCAAGGCACCTAACTCCCCCATCTGCTCCCCGGGCGCCATGGTTTGGGGCTGCCCCCCGCTCCGGGTAAGTGTGTTCACTGCCCCCTAGTGTTCACTGGTGTGTGTGTGTGTGTGT
>JAOVVF010000033.1:9905356-9919885 GCA_028565595.1 Duopalatinus emarginatus | reverse complement strand
ACCATATAACACCATATTACACCATATAACACCATATTACACCATATTACACCATATAACACCATATTACACCATATTGCACCATATTACACCATATTACACCATATAACACCATATTACACCATATAACAGTATATTACACCATATTACACCATATTGCACCATATAACACCATATTACACCATATAACACCATATTGCACCATATAACACTATATTACACCATATAACACCATAGTTCACCATATTACACCATATGACACCATATAACACTATATTACACCATATAACACCATAGTTCACCATATTACACCATATTACACCATATAACACCATATTACACCATATAACACTATATTATACCATATAACACCATATTACACCATATTTCACCATATTACACTATATTACACTATATTACACCATATAACACTATATCACACCATGATACACCATATTACACCATATAACACTATATTACACCATATTACACCATATAACACCATATTACACCATATAACACCATATCACACCATATGACACCATATTTCACCATATTACACTATATTACACTATATTACACCATATAACACTATATCACACCATGATGCACCATATTACACCATATAACACTATATTACACCATATAACACCAGATGACACCATATAAAACCTTATTACACCATATCACACCATGATACACCATATGACACCATATTTCACCATATAACACCAGATGACACCATATAACACCATATCACACCATGATACACCATAAGACACCATATGACCATATTAAAAGTAAAAACATGGCTATTTTTGTTTCAAAATCCAAATACAAGAAACAGAACTAAGTCATTTTTCGTTTTCCAAAATCTGAAAGTAAATCGTATCTGACATCCAACTCAAGCACTCCTGACAAATGCTGGACGCTTAAGGACTGGAAATGAGTAGTATGGTCTGCCGAGTGGAAGGATCCGTGTGTGGAGGAAACCCCATGAAGCCACGGATCCCGCATGTCAACAGGGGGGCGGTAGCGAGTAGTAGCTACAGTAGAGACAGTTAGGCTCTGTCAGACACACGACCTCGGGTGCTGCCGAGTGACTAGGCTAAAGAAAAAGGAGTCGCTTAACCACACATAGGTTGACTTGATTCATGTAAAGGTCCTGCACAGGTCTAGGTTTAATATGGTATAATTTCTACAGTGATAGCTCATTCTTATTAAACCACATCACAATAAGGCAAGGGAAGGTGAACCCGAGATTGCCTTTAGGTGTGAGTGTGTGAGTGTGTATCTGTCCTGTGATGGACTGGTGACCTTGTCCAGGGTGTTTCCTTCCATTGGCCTTTCTGCCCAGTGGGCCCCCCCACATGGCCAAGTAATAGGATAAGAGGCTTAGATCATGACTGAGAGTGAGTGTTATTACGTCACAAAGAAAGACTGTTATGGAAGGAGTCACCAGTGTCAATGCTCAACATTGGCCATTAAACATAGCTGTACCTCAGTCACATCACACAGATCTGTTTTTTCCTCCAGGTCGTGATCTCGGAAGCACAACACTCCCAGGTTACCCTCCGCATGTTCCCCCAGCCGGCCAGGGCAGCTACTCGGCCCCGTCGCTCACAGGAATGGTGCCCGGTGAGTCCCGTTAGCCCTCTTTTCCTACCACTAATACCATCAGTACCCACCAATAGATTAGCTTTGTGTGAGTTATTCCAAGACATTGGACCACTCTTGGTAGGGGCAGTTGTCTGATCATCACAAGCGGGTCGTAATCCTGAAGCATGTCATAGCATTAAAACCTAACACGACCCAAACCTCTTTGTTTTATTGTCTTTATATTCCAACACATTCTGCTACCAGCTTTTTCTTTATCTCTCCTTTTCACCCCTGCTTTATTTCTGCCGAAGTCCCTGTGGGAGGTTTGCGTATCTTTGCCACTTCCTGTCTGCCAGGTTGACAGCACTCCCAGGGGGTTCTGGGACGTTAAGGAGGGAGGAGGGTGGAGGGTGACGGACGGTTTAAAGGGGGGGGTGTATTTGAGTTCTGAGCCAGGACGGAAGGGCCATTAGGCCCCAGTCTCACAGCTGTCCCCTCTCAACATCAGTAATTTGTTTTTAATGAGAATCTTCGCTGACCCTTGACTAATTCATTCATCCATTCTCTCGTGCACTCTGTTCTTCTCCTCCAGCTTTGCTCACGGTTCTGCCTGCCGCCAACCTCGCGGCCAACGCAGATTTACAAACCCACAGAGATTTGGCCTGACACTCAGCCACGGGAAAAAGTGTATTATATTTAGAGCAACAGTGTCACCCTGCTGTCTGTCAGTGGCCTGACTCGTTAACTACTCTAAAACTGGCCTCATTAATAAGAGGACACACTTGTAGACATTGACAAGTGGGTCTCAGGCTCAGAAATAAAGAATGGTACAAGACGCCAAATAAAATGTCGCGGCAATGCCTGTTTCCAGACCAGATTAGGACTAGTCAACTCGTTTTTGCTAATATTCCAGCGTAACTACCGCTTGCTTGATAGTACCGCCAGTTATCGTTACAGGGATAAACTGGAGTAAAAGTAGCACTATGGATAGGCAGGACTGGGTGTAAGGGTGTATCATGCTCACCTGCTCGTCACAGCTAAATTTCCCAGGTGGTCACAGAGGAAAAAGCAATAATGAACCAAAAGGAAGAGCAATAATGTATCAGGGTTAAACTGCAGGGAATACTTAACAAAGGACTCAGTGAAGGTCGGCAGTCTTAACTATTTAGCAGTATTCTATAAAAGTCTAGAATTCCAACTGACCATGGTTAACACCAATAACAAAGCTTATCCCTAAATCAACAGAACTCAACAATGGACACAGTATGCTCAGCGTCCTTAAAGATCTTCCGACAAACTTGAAAAAACCAATCACAATACTCGACCAGAGTTAACAGCAATGAAAGTGAGCTACTCATTGACCACTGTACAGTGGAATTGACGCAAACACCTTTGCCCAGAGGAGGGGGCAGCCCCTATCCACAGTGCATGGGGAGCAGTTAGGGGGCTAGAGGCCATGCTCAAGGGCCCTTCACTTTACAAGTTGGTTACAAGGTGGGTTCCTTAACTACAAGCCCACGGCTGCCGTCAACTGTAATGCGTAATTAAAAACAAACACCAATGCTGAAGTTAACTCCTGCCATAACCAGTGGAAAGAGTAGTCGCCAATGAATTCGGGTGAAACTTTGGGAATACGTATCAAAGGATCTGATGAGTAACTTTATTAGTTGCTTCAATTTTCATGCTAGATTGGCCTGGCCTTTCAGTGGAGAGGGATTTCTTTCAGCAGTCACCGGAGAGAGGGCCCAGAATGTGGGCTTCCATCAAACTCTGACATTGGTTGGTGTGGTACAGTGGTAACATCATTGGTTTCCATGTGAGAGACCTGGGTTCAATTCCCGGTCTGGACAGCCAGTCTGTGCTACACCAATAAGTGTCCTTGGGCAAGACTCCTAACACTACGTTGGCCTCCTGTAATAGCAGTAACCTTGTAAGTCGCTCTGGATAAAAGCGTCTGGCAAATGCCGTAAATGTTTCTGAACTTTTTCTACAAAGTAAAGCACCTCGGATACTGTTGCAAAGAAGGTCAGAGGAGTTGTCTAATAGAGGCTCCACCCGTATTGGCGGAAGTTTCATCGACACCCTTATAGGGAGCCCTTATCCCGCTCTTGCCCCTGTTAGTTGAGTTACCTCATCCCGGTCTTCCCTCATGTACCTTTACTAAACAGCCTGGCACCTGGAATGAAGAGGGGTAGTAACTATAGTAATGAAACCACATGCCTTGCCATCTTTTGTGATTTTTTTTGCTGTTCACATGGGGTTCCTATGCCTTGCACGGAGAACAAATAATTGGTTCAGGTACACATATTCAGTAACCATTTTATCCTAGTTGGTACCCAGAAGGATCTGGAATCTATCCCAGGAACACTGGGTACAAGGTGGGAATACATTCTAATTGGGGCATTAGTCCATTGCAATGCACCATGCACACACTTATCCACCCCCCTGGACAATACACTGAAGTGCCAGAAAAACTAGTACACCAGACCTATAGTTGGTAGGTCCCCTACGGGAGCAGAGGATTGTGGAATTACAACAGAGACAAAGCTTACATGAACGACTTCCGCATGACATCTTGTTACCTCGATTCCCTTGGTCTTAATTAAAAACTAAGCGTCTTAATTATATCGGTAAGAATAACGACTTGAGGATGTGGAGAAAAAGTCGAAGCAAAATGTTAATAAAAACGACGTAAATATCAGTTGGACGGAAAAATCGATTACCGCACCTCTCATCCTTTACTTCTCATCCTTTACTTCATTCCTCTGTGTATCGCTTTTACGCCTCTCTTTCTGTCTCGCTCTTGCTCTCTTTCAGCAGGGGGCTGACACACGGTGGGAAAGGGGGGCCGCGAAAGCAGCCAGGCAGAACCGACAGAGCCTGAGATGGAGGGAGGAAGCGAGAGAAAGGGAAGGCTTGTGGCAGTCAGTGAAAGGAAGAGAGTTCCCTAGAGAGGGAGAATGAGAGAGAGGAAACTAGTGAAGCAACAGAGGAGAAAAACCATCGCAAATTGACACTTGCACTCGTTCGATAGTCGCAGAGTTTTACACACTCCCGCTACGCGCACTCTCTCTGAACCTGTCTCTTGTGCCCACTGTAAAGTCCTCATGGTCTTCTTCTGTGTTTCTCATGGCAGGAGGCGAGTTCTCGGGCAGTCCGTACTCTCATCCGCAGTACTCCACATACAACGAGTCGTGGAGGTTCGCCAACCCGAGCCTGCTGGGTAAACACACCTCACACTTCTAATCTACACACACTGCCATCTGTGCCCTGTGCTAGTAAACACACACTAGGGGGTAGAGAACACACTTGTCCGGAGCGGGGGGCAGCCTCTATCCAGAGCGCCCAAGGAGCAGTCAGGGGGGTTAGGTGCCTTCCTCAGGGGCACTTCAGTCGTTGGTTGCAGGGCTTGAACTGGGGACCTTCTGGTCACAAGGCTGGCTCCTTAACCACAAGCCTACAGCAGCCCTCACATCTCTGACCTCTCTGGGCACATCTCTGGGCAGCCGTAGCCTTGTGGTTAAGGAAACCCACCTTGGGACCAGAAGGTTCAATCCTTTCAACCGACAAGACTTGACTGACGTGCCTTTGAGCAAGGCACCTAACTGCTCCCCAGACACTGCAAAAAAAGAGGGCTGCCCACTGCTCCGGGCATGTGTGCTCACTGCCCTCTAGTGTTCACTAGTGTGTATGTGTGTGTTGTGGTTGGTGTGGTACAGCAGTAACATCATTGGCTCCCATGTAAGAGACCTGGGTTCGATTCCGGGTCTGGGCAGCCAGTCTGTGCTACACCAATAAGGGTCCTTGGGCAAGAGTCCTAACACTACGTTGGCCTTCTTGTAATACCAGTAACCTTGTAAGTCTCGAGAATTACATGTGTGTTGTGTATCATGTCTTACATGAGTGTGTGTGTCTTCTATCCGTAGTGTTTCAGCAGGAGTACGGCTCTCTTTTAGGCTCAGAAAGAGCCGCATCTTCAGGCCTTTTTCCCAGCCAGACCACACAACCCGCAGGTACTCAAAACCCGAAACACACATAACAAAACTCAGAGGTGTAGAAACAGTCATAGCTTTATGTAAAACAACACAGATCCTTCCATCCATCCAAGAATCCATCCATCCATCCATCCATCCATCCATCTCTCTCTCTCTCTCTCTCTCTCTCTCCTTTCTCACCCTGGTCTCATTCCTCCTCTAATTTGGGTTTGATGGAGAAAAACCGGTAGGTGTGACACTAAAGGCTTTTCATCTCTAAGAGGTCTATCAGCACTTAATACCGGCGCGCACAGATCAAGACGGATGTGTGTACTCACGTCTGGAAATGAGATTTTTTTTTACCGCGAAGAATAATGACTCGAGATCATAGTAAGAATAACGTCATCGAGTCAAGCATTGCAGAAAGTGCTTGGCTTTGCCTGGATGATATTTCCATATATTATATACTGTATATACAAGTATATACACCGATGTGTCAAAAGTAATGGGACAGGAACTAGTATCATGTAGGACCCTCGTCTAGCCTGGCGAAGTGTAGCAACTCGACACAAGTGGACGGACGTACAGCCATGCTGTCTGGATATCCACTTGTATAGCATTTAAACGTCTAGACTAAAAGACGAACGTCTGCGTTGTCTGTTTTGTCCTCCAGGATCTCCGTATTACTACGGCGCATCCGCACGGGGTTCGGGACCTGCGGCCACGGCCAGCGCCTACGACCGCCACTGAGTGAAAATTACGGGAGGAAAAGACAGGGAGGACAGCAACGTGGACCAAGAAGACGAGACACGAGACCAGAGAGACGGAACAAGAGAGAGAGAGAGAGAGAGACAGAGAGAGATCGACTACATCCTGAAGCTTTTATTCTGAACTTTTGCTTGTGCAGGCCAAACACACACACATACTAGTAATGTAGAGATCTAGACCCATTACCTTATCTAGTACCTATTCCTAAAGTACCTAAAGACGATCATATTACAGGACCGTTGGACGTGATTTATAAAAGGCGGAGCCTGAAAGAAGCCCCTCCTCTCTTTCTCCTTGTAGATACTTCGTGTACAAAATGCCCTGTACGTTTGTCAGATTTAAAGCTATTTATGATGGAGACAGAGTAATATATATTGAGAAAAAAAAAATCTTGTATGTGTAAAAGTTTACCATGGACACACGTTCCAGATCCAGCAGGAGACGTCCTGCTCCTATGACATGAGATACGATGGGCGGAGCACCCATTATGGCACTGTCTCTGGCCAAATGAAAGGTTATTCCAGTTATCCAGATCCAGTTATGTATGAGGTTATGTTTAAACGTACTGTACGCTAGCTCGTCTGACGTTCCACCACATGACACATGCTCATGGGCATATTTCCTCCACTGGACAAACAAGTTGCCAGTCTTCTGAACCTCCCCAAAGATCCAATTCAAGACATTAAGCACGGAGACAAATCATTCAACGATACTGCCCCCCCCCCTCTCTGTCTTTCTCAGATTATTTCATTCTGCGCCGAGACAATGCACGAAACCGTGGTGAAGGCCTTAGCGAACTCAAACGCAACCTGTACATAGCGCCGTCATGGCAAAGTCCCCGTGTGTCCAGCCGAAAATGTACTGCCACGCCCACTTCTGAGATCCCAGTGCTCATATCTATTAGATTCTAGTAGACCAGGAAAGAAACCTGTCCTTTATTTAGATATCGTTCGTGATGTGTGTTCCCAGACCTTTACTGGTTTAACACCCCCCCCCCACCCACCCCCTCCCCAACCGTGCATTTCCGAGTAGCTTGGAGAACATTTGTAGATTTAGTAGAGTCAAGGACACCAAAACTTTTGTGAATTGTGGACAAAAAAGAATATTATATCTATAATATTGACAATATATATATATACACACACACACACACACACACACATATATATAAATAATTAAACAAAGACGCTACTAGTTTTCACTTTTTTATGTTCCGAACTGTAATGTAGCATTAGAAACACTTTCGTTTTGTAGACCTTAAGTTGCAACTTACGCAACTCTAAAGAAACCCTTGATGCCGTTCGCCACGGCGCTCCTGGCGACCTTTGAACCTTCGAGTCTGAGGCATTATGAACCTGAAATACACCAGCTGAAATCGAGGACAGTGCCTTTACTTTTTTCTATCGAGTCATCCCGAATGACCGCGCGTCACTAAAACACAAACACAAGGTCATAAGGACCCGCAACCAATCAACAGATCCACCAGTGCCACCTGACCAGACGTTTGTTTCAGGCCGGAGGAAGCGAATGCAGCTAATTAACGCTACTGAACGCTAATTAATCAATCACGGAACACGCGGAACCCAGCCAGTAGAAACGTACCATGGACACACTCTGTCGTGTTTTCACCAAAATCCTAAACAGCAGTTTAGTTGTCTTTGATATAAGTACGAAAGTTTGCGTAAATTTGTTCACGTTAATTCTTACGACTTTTTAACCACCAGCCCGCCTTTTCTCCCAGAATTCATTTTGTGTCTAGCGAATTAGCAGTTTCAAACAAGCGACAAAGGTGTGACTTTTCTAAGAATAGCTATGCATAGCTACGAATGTTAACTCCGCCCCCTGCTGCAAATCAAATCGTGCCAGTTATTTTACAAATTGATTTACGAATAATCACCAGACTCAACAGTTTATGAGAGTTTATTTGAAAATGCATCGATTTTCTAGGAACGAATTTCTTACACCCACACCTTGTGATACAATTGAAATTTTGCGGAAATTGTTACGAAATAGTAAACAGGACGCCATGTTCTCACCGTGCACTCGCATTCGTATATAAACACCCCTCACGGATAGCTCCACAGCCTTCACAAGTATCAACCGCCACAATTTTTTAATATTCGACTGTAAACGCATGCTGACTGCCTTGCCATCGACTTGACCCCTCTGGTTAAGCCGAGAGATTTTCCCAAGGCTCCCATTGGCCCACAGGATGATGATTGACAGTTCTGGCACTGAACAGTAACACAGAGTGGGCTTTTACTGGTATGGTTCCTGCCCTTCCCGTCAGCCCCTTCAAACTCCATACTGTACACACATGTAGTCCTTTTGTCCTCTGGCAGGTCGCCTCGACCCCCCCCCTCCCCCCCGGGGACGCGCCAGACCTGCTGCGCCATCAAAACCTGACGTCTCTCATTTCTCTACTTCTCTTTTTTCCCCTGGCGCTAATCTTATCAGTCCCTGCTAACCCACTTCTTACAGAGTAAACCTATTACGACTGAGTGGAAAATCTGTCTGTTATTGCTAGAGCGGCTTCAGAATGTCGATATCAAAGCAAATCTCATTCCTCACTGCTTTTTATTAAAGACACCCGTTTTGAGTACTAAGGATTAGATCGCTATGCTTCGTACGCTGCGCGCGATCTGTACTTAAAGACGACTTTCATGCTAAAGTCAACGCTGATGCTATCGCGCTCGCAGATCGCTAACTAGCCCGGGCAAAGTCGACTGTCCTGTATAGCTGCAATGCATTCTGGGTCATCAAGCAATGACAATATGAAGACAGGATCGGTTAGCGTCACAGAGGCTAAACGCACTGAAAAGAGATCTTTAACTAGGCATAATGGAATTATGTTACTGGACATCAACAGCTTCTAAATACAACAAGTTTTCAGGACCACGCGAGGCAAAATTTGGATTCATTACAAGTCAAATCCAACATCGATCAGCCATAACATTAACAACACCAACCCACTGACAGGTGACATGAATAACATTGATTATATCATTACAGTGACACTCGATATATATATATGAAAATGACGTAATTTCTCAAAGTTGAGGTGTTGGAGGCGAAAAAAAATGGGCAAATGTAAGAATCTCAGTGACTTAACACAAAGGCCAGTTTGCAATGTCTAGACAAATGGGTCAGATCTCCAAAACAGCAGTGGCTACCAAAAGTGGTCCAAGAAAGGAAAAATAGGGAACCAGTGACAGGGCCATTGGAGACCAAGGCTCACTGATGTGTGTGCATGAGGGGGCTGGAGGCTAGATGGTCTGGTCCAACACATTTACGGCATTTGGCAGACGCTCTTATCCAGAATGACTTACAAGGTTACTGGTATTACAGGTACACCAACGTAGTGTTAGGAGTCTTGCCCAAGGACCCTTATTGGTGTAGCACAGACTGGCTGCCCAGATCATGAATCGAACCCAGGTCTCTCACATGGGAACCCAGTGATGTTACCACTGAACCACACCACATAGTAGGATCTCAGGGTCCCAGATACCACAGAACACCTACAGGGGTCTGGTGGAGTCGGTGGTGTTATGGCTAATCGGTGTACAAGCAGGAAGTATGTTTGTTTCAACCCAGCATTCACAACGGGATCAAATCTAAGAGTTTGACACTATCCCATAATTCAGTGCAGCCATCCAGAATAAAGAGGGCTTGGATTTTTAGAAATGAATAAAAAAAGCCTTTTAAAAAATCATAATACGTACCCAATCTACCAATTTCACACTTCTAAGGTTAAACAAAATCAGCAGACTAAAATGGACTTGACCTTATTGTGGCCTTCCGTGTACAATCCGAAGCTCCGTCTGTAATTATTTCCTAATCGACCTTTCCCCATTTCCGGTGGGATTGATACCTTGATACCTTTTTTTACTGATTTTTTGAAAGAAACTAATTTAAAAAAAAAAAAAAAAAAAAAAAGATTAAATGTTGGAAAATGATGTGACGCTGTGAAAACGCCCCAAAAAACATGGCAATCGGTTCAAAATAAATAAATAATCATTAAAAAAAACAAACACACACACTCAGTGTAGAAACATATCTGTAGCGTCCACCAAAGCTAGAGATACCCATCAAAAAAAAAAAAAAAATTAAAAAAAAAAAAAAAACAGGAAAGAAAAAAATTGACAATTGACAATACGGAGGAATTTCAACCTGTGGATCGCTTGTCTTTAAGAAATGTGTATGTTTTTTATTGAATTTTCTAGTAGTTATGAACAAATCTTGATGTTTTTTTCCCTCTGCGTACTGTGTGTCGTCTTAATATTTGAATGTATTTACTGCGGTACAAAATTTGCCAAAGATACCATACCACTTTTTTTTTTTTTTTTTCTTTTATGTTTTTTTTTTTATTTTAAATGGTTTTCAAGTCAGCCCCCAGACTGGGACTAATTCTTAATGGTAATAGAATTTTTTTATATAATTTTGCTATTGCTAATATTATGATTATTCTAATTATTCGCAGATTCAGGGTTATTTTTATGTTTATTGTCCATTTTTGAATTATCTGGCATTCATCCTGGCCCCTGAAATCAGTCCAGGGTAAATAGGCTACTAAGTGTACATGCAGACGAGTGAGTGTTTTGTTTGTGCGTTATTGATTTTATGTAACCTGTAATGTGAAATGAAGAAGTAATTATTTGTAAATATTTGACATAATTTTATTGGTTCATCAAAATAAAGGTAATTTTTTTAAGTTCACAAGTTCACGCATTTTGCTTGTACGCTTCCTCTGCAGCGCTGGTTATGTGTCACATGGTAAATACTAAGATGTACAAGTTACCTGGACTTAGACTCCACCTCTGAGGTTGTCCTGTGCTATCGGCATTACGTGAGCAGCGAGCCTTACGTGTCCATGACCCTGTCACTGGTTTACCGGTCGTCCTTCCTTGGACCATGTTTGGTAGGTACTCATCACCGTATACTGGGACACACCCCACAGAAGGATCTGTTGCTAACCCAGGTCCCACAGAACACCTTCAGATGTCTTGATGGGTTCAGGGCAATTTTGGCAGGTGGTGTTAATGCTATGGCTGGTTAATATTTATTGAATTTGAACTAAGCTTAAAGATCATAAACTAAAACCGATGGATATTTCTGCATGAATTTTATATACAACCATTTGTGGATTGCAATTTCTTGCAATGTTGACTAACGGCTCTTCATTTATCAAAATCAACTCAAATGATTCACTTATTAACTGCGTTTATATACAAGCCACTGATTCAGTAAATTCATTTCAAATAATTCACTAAACACATGTCAGATGATCCACTGATTCACTAATTTCATTATATATAAAAATGACTGATTTACTGAAATTTAAGTTAAACGATTCACTGATTCATTAAAATCCAAGTCAAATTATTAATTGATTAATTAATTTGATGTCAAACCACTCACTGATCCACTAAACTCATATAATATGATTACCTATATTACAAACTTCAAGTGAAATGATTCACTAAATTCAGATAATATGAATCACTGATTTACTGAAATTTAAGTCAAATAATTCACTGATTCATTAAAACCCAAGTCAAATTATTAATTGATTAATTAATGTTATGTCAAACCACTCACTGATCCACTAAACTCATATATAATTAACTATATTACAAACTTCAAGTGAAATGATTCATTTATATACAAGCCACTGATTCAGTAAATTCATTTCAAATAATTCACTAAACACATGTCAGATGATCCACTGATTCACTAATTTCATTATATATAAACGACTGATTTACTGAAATTTTAAGTCAAATGATTCACTGATTCATTAAAATCCAAGTCAAATTATTAATTAATTAATTAATTTGATGTCAAACCACTCACTGATCCACTAAACTCATATAATATGATTAACTATATTACAAACTTCAAGTGAAATGATTCACTAAATTCACAAAATACAGATAATATGAATCACTGATTTACTGAAATTTAAGTCAAATGATTCACTGATTCATTGAAATCCAGGTCAAGTTATTAATTGATTCATTAATTTTATGTCAAATGATTCATTTATATACAAGCCACTGATTCAGTAAATTCATTTCAAATAATTCACTAAACACATGTCAGATGATCCACTGATTCACTAATTTTATTATATATAAATAAATGACTGATGTACTGAAATTTAAGTAAAACGATTCACTGATTCATTAAAATCCAAGTCAAATCATTTTAAAAATTCAGATAATATAAATCACAGAATAACAAAACGATTCGATAATTCACTAAATTTACATAATATGATTCACCAATTCACTCAAATTCAATTCAAATGATTCACTAAATCACTAAATTGCCCCTGGGTGTGGGTGTGTGATAGGTACCCTGTCCAGGTTGGGGGTGGGGTGGGGGGTGTGGGTATTCCTGCCTTGTGCCCAGTAATTTCGAGTGGGCTCCGGACAAACCGCGACAAGATAATAACTGTAAAAATGTAAGTCGAATGATTCACTGAACTACTACATTCAAATAATATGATTGATGGATTCACTCAAATTCCAGTCAAATGATTCAATAATTTGTTAAAATAAATAAATAAAATTTGTATAACATGATTCACTGATTCACAAAATTAAATTAAATAAAAAAATATGATTCAAGATAAATGACCCACTGATTTACTAACTTCATATGATATTATTCACCAATTCATTAAAATTTACAGAAAATAATTTAACTCAAATGATTCAGTTTCACAAAGAATATTCAAAGATCCACTGAATCTGAAATTCTGCAACCGAAATTCAAAGATTCACAGATTCACTAAGACTCAAATCAGTTGATTCAATAATTCACTAAATCCACACAATATGATTCACTAGTTCACTAAAATGCAAGTCAAATGATTCACTGATTCACTAAATTCATGCCAAATGATTCTAAACTTTCTTCCTTCTCATTTTTTACTGTGTAATCTTAATGAATAAGACCAATAATAATAATTTGGGGTACTTCAGGATTAATTAACATCACCAGGAGCGAATGATTCATGCTTTAAAGACCACGGAGGAGTATCACTGACACCAGCAACCACGTGAACACATCAACACTCGTCCTCAAGTTGCTCTAATAACGCTAATTAGAAATATCATTTCGAAGCCCCAGTTCTCCAGTGTTCCTCCAGTGCATGGTCTGGTGTGTGTATCAGACCTGTGGGAGGTTGAAGACATCTAGCCTGAGTATGGATACGATCGCCCCCCCTGTGCTGGGAGAATGGAGCCTGCCCACCCAGGTCTTTTGGCTGGTGGCCCAGTCCACAGGAGGCCAGAACAGGGGGGTGATAATGGGGCACAAGCAATGACACACTGACAACACGACACACACACGTGGAAAACAGCTTCGGCCCAGCTGGATACAACGCCGCAATGGGCTGGGATTTGGGCATTTGCCCGGACTGCCATGCCACACACACACACACACACACACACACATGAGTACACATGGCTTTGGGTCAGTGCCCGATATTTTAGTAGCACTAGCAGGAGAAATTCCCATGCTTGGGTGCTTGCCCAGTTTAGAGACAGTGGCAAACTGTGATTGCTGTGCACTTTGGGTCTCGGCCAAAACTCATGATGAGAAAGTGCTCTACAGGGATTGGACTTGTGTGTGTGTGTGTGTGTTTACACTTCTGATTTCCACCTAGCACTTAACAATTCTTCAATGTGAAGCATACCCATAAGGGAACCCCGTAGGAACCCATAACCATCTGAAGAACCCTTTAAGGAACCCTATGGTTCCTTGCAGATTGGTAGAACGTTTTAATAAAAGGCCATGTGGCTGGATGTGGCAGGACATACACAAGTGTGTGAACTAGGGTGGTGTTAAATAGGGTCAAAATCAGTAAGTCTTATCAAAGGCTTAACACAAAACAGGTGAACACAGTAGGATAATCAGGCAGTCATTGGAAGGGATCCAGACAAGTCCAGGAGAGCAACAAGTATATACATGTTAAAATGTTTAGCTATAAAGAACTTTTTAATGGTTTTTAGGTGCCCTATGTAGTGAATAGGGTGTGTGGTTTAGAACACGTCCATGTTACTCTGATTAAACAGGGTTTGTGGTGTTTTTAGGTGCCCTATGTAGTGAATAGGGTGTGTAGTTTGGGACACGTCCATGTTAAACAGGGTTTGTGGTGTTTTTAGGTGCCCTATGTAGT
>JAOVVF010000033.1:9857337-9869076 GCA_028565595.1 Duopalatinus emarginatus | reverse complement strand
TACTGGAGTAATATTTTACCTTGGGTATCTGTACTTTTACTCAACTACATGATTTGGGTACTTCGTCCACCACTGATCATTAGCTTAAAGTCAAACGCAGGTAAACTTAAACTAGCATGAGAGAAAACTGGCTAAACTAAACTAGCAACAGGCTTACGTGTTAAGATAGCATTAGCTAGAACAAGCATACAAGTTGTAGCTTTGAATTAGCATTACATGATTGACAAACTGAAAACTAGCTCGCGATTAGTCACGTTATCTGGATATAGACGACTTTCTTAGCATGTTAGCATTTTTAAAACTTTCTGTCAAGGAATGGTAATGTTTAATATGGCAAAATGAAACACACACACACAGGCAATAATTTTTATCATTATTATAACAGAATAACAGACTTATTAAAATTAATCGTACAATAAAAGTCCACTGAAGCTGTAAAGTGGCTCTGAAGTGCCGGAAAAACTGGTAGGTCCCAACCACCATTTCCACCATTGCCTGCAGAACCGTTGACAATTCAGAGATCAGGTGACTTGGGTGTGAATGGCAAAACCTCAAACACATCTCTTTAGATGTGTATGGTGGTGCATTGTCCTCTCGGAGGGACAAAACTCTTCAGAATTTAAGCATGAACTGGTGTAACTTATCAAAGATAGTGTTCACCTGCCAGAGACGTTTGTAGATGTACACCATACCATTATGGAGCCACAACCAGGTTATGTATTTTGTATAGGCTCATGTGTACCAGCTTTTCTAGCTCTTCAGTGTAGAACCAAAAAAATGTATATCTATGACACACTGTCCCGTTTTTTTTTTTTTTTGTGATAATAATTTGTTTATATGAAATTGCCATGGAAGGTAAAACATACTGACTGCAGACAGAAAGGTCACTGGGTGTTGGGAAGGAACGGATTGACAGTTTGTGCGCTGAGGTTTTGTAGACCAAACCAAAACCATCTGACGGAGCTTCAGAAGCCAACAAAAAAGTGGATTTGCTGCACAGATGCCCCTTAAAGTGGTTTTGTTTAACATTGTGTGTATTCTCATGTGGTCACATTTGAACCCAATCCAACATCAAACATTGGAGGAGTGAGAGAAACCAAAAAAAAAAGTCTAGGGTATTGGGTTTGGTGGAGGAGAAACAAGTCTTGGGGGTTTTGTTGTATGTTGGCCATCATGGCCATATTGACTGTCTTTCTGTCAGAATTGGTGTTTGGAGATAGCGAGGCAAGGAAGAACTACAAAGAGGGATGAAGAGTTGAAGATGGAGATCTATAGAGCTAGAACATTTGGATCCAATGGAGGCTATGTTGCAAAAGATGGAAAAGATGAAGGAATGAGGAGATCTTTAAGGCTTATCTAGGGGAAGGGATCCAGTAGTTGGTGTTGTTTTAGAGGTAGGTCTAGTAAATTGTATGGTTGAAGATAGAGATAGAGATTTGGACGTTGTCCATGGAGATGCCAATTAAGGTAATATCTGTCAAGATCTCACATTTGCAGTAGGTTAAGCTATCAAATATGGAAACTGGACAGAACTGGGGACCTAGCAACGGTAGATGAAGATCCAACTGTTGGAGATCAAGCAGTCGGAGATGGAGATTTAAATATTTAAATTCTAGCAAATGTATCTAGCAATCGTTGAAGATCAAGATGCAGCATTTGGTGATGGAGATCTTCCTGACGCAGTTCTAGATCTGATAGTTGAAGATGATGATCCAGCAGTTGGATACTGAGATCTAGCAGTTTGAGATGGAGACCAGGCAGAGATTGAGCACAAGCATCTTAAATGAAGGTGGAGATCTAACCATTCAAAGTCTAGCTAATGCTGAAGATCAAGATGCATTGGTTGGAGATAGATGTCTTGCAGTTCAGTTCTTAGGCCTAGTAGTTGGAGATATGGATTGAACAGTTGGATATTGAGATCTAGCAGATGCGTTTGAAGATCTGATGAAGATCTAGCAGTTGGAGATTTAGATCTAGCCATTTAAGATGGAGAATGTTGGATGATGAATATCTTGTAAGTGGAGAGTGAGCACTTTTAGAGCATTTGAGGAGGCAGCAGATGAAAATGAGAATGTAACTGTAGAAGATGTGGATCTATCAGATGGACATGGAGATCTACCAGTTGGATTTGGAGATGTGTGGGATGGAAATGGAGATCTGCCAGTTGGAGGTAGAGATCTAACAGTTGGAGGAGGAGATCTACTCCATGGTTGAAGCTGGCACTGCTCTTAGGAGGTAGTAGTGCTACGGCTATGAGGCACCACTGCTCTGTTACCTGTAGAGAAAGAGAAACACTAATATAATAACAATACAGAAACTTATTTACTGCATACACCTGATAATCTCCTTTAAACACTAAAGTATTGGCACCCCCAGCCTTATCTGGTTGGGTTGTAGTATTATGCATATACACTGAAATGGCAAAAAAATCTGGTGGTACACTAGTCTAATATTTGGTTGGGCCCCCAAGTCATTGGTAGGTCATGGAATGAACACCATACATCCTGCAGACTGCTCATAATTTGGTGTCTTTAGACGTGTGGTGGTGCGTGTTCACCTGTCAAAGGTGTTTGTAGATGTACCAGGGGTCTTATGGAATACCAGCTAAACAAACCCAGCACCATTATGGAGCCACAACCAGGTCATGTATTTTGCATAGGGTCATCTGTATGAATTTTTCTGGCACTTAAGTTAAATTTCCTATATCTGTTGGTCTAACTACCAAAGAAACGCCTCCTACTTGTTCTGTTATATAATCAAAAAGAGACACAGGTACGTGGCCAAGGCTCTTTTTTTTTGTTACAGCATTATGGTGCTGGATTGGTGTCATGCCAGTACCAGCAGGAAGTGGTGGCTCGGATATCGGAGGAAGGAAAAAAAAGAAATGAATTTGATCCAATGCTGTAACAAGTGGAAAAGATTCGAATTGGATTTGGAATGGATTTATTTATTTATTTGTTTTATTTTTATTCAGGATTTTTGTTTTATTTATTACATTATTTATTATTTTATTATTTTATTTCATTTATTTTAAACCTATTCTTCTGTATTTTTCTTTAACCATTTTAAAGCTTAATAGGTTTTAATGAAAAATAACCTTGCATGGGAACTGATGCTCTGATAATCCAGTTTCACTACTGATATGTTTAGCAGAAAAGATAAAAGAGGTAGGGAACCGTTTCCATTATGCAATGTACCGCACTGTCTGGTGGTGTGTGTGTGTGTGTGTGTGAGAGAGAGAGAGAGAGAGAGAAAGAGAGAGATTCACCTCTAGGCCCAAAATCCCTCAAGTAGCAGTTTGTGCAGTAGGGCTTCTCATCATGCTGGAAAACGAACACACACACACACACACACACACACACACACACACACATGCTCATGTGATTATGTGAGGAAAAAGCCTGTAATGCAGACATACTTTTAACTAAAGAAAACACACACACAAAAAAAGTCAGCTCTGTATTATTAGAAAATAATTAGATATTATTTAATATAAAAAAATAGAAAAATTATTAAAATATACAAATAACAAATAATTATTATATAGCTTATATATTATATAAATAATATATATATATTAACTATATAATATTTTTGTATTCATATTTTAAAAATATATTACTGTATATTAATATAAATTACTGGCTTTCTTTTGGTCCGCCTTTAAACTTTAGGAGGCGGGGCCTGCTTAAGGGTGGAGTTATAACAGGCCAATCTATGAATGGCTGCGTCCGGAATGACGCATAAATATGTACTGAACGGTACGTGAAAGCAACGAGTGTAAACATGGACTTCAGGAGACATTTTTTTAAGTATGTGAACAAAGCACACTGCGGTCTGGTAATTTATCCCATAATTCAACTTGAGCTGCCAAGGCAATCGAAGGGAAAATGGCGGAAAGCAGAAAGTCGGCTGTTTTTACAACCAGAAAGTGGTTGTGTTATCCACATCATAACTTGCGTCATGTGATGTCGATAAGATGGCGGACACAGTACGTCTAAGGTTGCGTACATACTACTTACTCGCCTCCTTGTCTAGCCTCCTTATCTAGTACGTACTGTTGAAGTAGGTCAATTCGGATGTAGCCACTGCCTCCATGATGTCTTTGGTACGAATTTGTCAGTTTGTGTGTGTGTGTGTGTGTGTGTGTGTGTGAAGTGTCTATACCTCTGCATGTTGGCCTGGCGTCAGCTGGCGTTTACACTTGTGGCACTTCAGACACAGCGGGTGATAATCCCGGCCTAGAGATCTCCTCTTCTCACCTGAAGACGTCACAGATCAAGAGGTCAGGTCAAGTCCTGTACATGTGGCATGACTGCTACTGTGAGTGTATAAATGGTGGACACATGCCCGGTTCCCTGAATCAACCACCAACAGCGTTTCGTTTATCTTTAGTTAGCCTGGTCAGGATTGTGGTGGATCTGAAGGGTTGGAGGAAACTGCAGAACCTGCAAGAAAACCTATGAGGGTTTTCCCTCCATCAGGGTTTTTGGATGGTCTAGGTGTCTGTTCACCTTTGAACCCTCTGCTCCTACATATGGGGAAAAACCTTGGGTTTTTGAATGGTTCTTGGTTTCTACTTGGTGTCTATCTTTGGAGCTGCTATGAGGTTGTGATTAAAGAACTGGCCTTGTGTGTAGCCGGTTCGAGCCTTGAAGTTCCCTTGATAACTAACCCGGTTGGTGTGGTACAGTGGTAACATCACTGGGCTCCCATGTGAGAGACCTGGGTTCGATTCCTGATCTGGGCAGCCAGTCTGTGCTACACCAATAAGGGTCCTTGGGCAAGACTCCTAACACTACGTTGGCCTACCTGTAATACTAATAACCTTGTAAGTCACTCTGGATAAGAGCGTCTGCCAAATGCCGTAAATGTAACCCCTCTAAGGTAACTAACCCCTCAATGGCTTCCTCGAGGCCATGGATAGGGGTTGGCCACTACTCTATGCATTTCTGCTGACTGCCCCTTAAATGGTTTGCTTCCAAAGTGAAAGCCAGAATGGCATAATTATGTACTGAACGGCATGTGAAAGCAACGAGTGTGAACAGGGACTTCAGGAGACATTTTTTGAAGTATGCGAACAAAGCACACTGCGGTCTGGTAATTTATCCCATAATTCAACTTGAGCTGCCAAGGCGATCGAAGGAAAATGGCGGAAAGCCTTTTTTTGTAGGGTTCCCTCCTTTCAGCACTGGATAAAACTTTTATTATTATTGTCCTCAAGCATGTGCTCTCTCAGTGTTGGATCCGTCCACCATTCCCAGTTTCCCTCCACTTTGGATCGGTTTCCTCTGCGCTTGTCTTTGGCCCGCGTTCCGTTCTCACGCAGAATCGACATATCCTGTGCTGCCTGCTGTCTTCGCTCTATAACACCGACCCTGATAACAGAGAGCAGTGTCCCGGTCTTCCCTGGCTCCGAGGCGTTTACGCCTTTCCAGAACTTTTTAGCAGAGCTCGGCATTGGAGAGCGGACTTTCTTTAAGCAGCCGTGGCTTTTAGCCTTGCAGCTGCCAGGTTAAACAATCTCTCTCTGTCTCCCTCCCTCTCTCTCTCTCTCTCTCTCTCTCTCTCTTTCTATCATTCTTTCTGTTTCTCATATGCTGTCTCAAGCCAAATCCACTTCCTGCCACAAACCCGAACCTCCAGCTCACTTCCTGTACTGGCTGACTCATGGAGAGTTAGTTTGAGAACGGTTACATTCTCTCTCTCTCTCTCTTTCTCTCTCTCTCTCTCTCTCTCTCTCAGTGTCTCTGACAGAAAAAAGCTTTCTGTCCAGTCTTTGAAAGTCATTCAGAGCTGCAATGTGGAAAGATTTTTTTTTTTTTTTCAAACCTCGCTATGAAGTCATTTTTGAACCGTCAGTTACATTCGGCCACCCAAACGAGTTTATATTCCAAGTGAGACTTCAAAGAAGGAAGGGTTTCTGGCACAGAAGATCCATCATGCGCTAAACAAGAGCTAGCCTAAAGGCCAAGCATCCTGCTAAAGCCTCGGTTCCAGCTCAAGCTGTTGCTAAGGTTATGGTTTGGGCTATTCTGAGATGAATGTATCATAGGAGACGGCTGTGTTTTTTTGCTCGTGGCTTCTAGCCTCAGAAAAACGTTCGATTGGAAACGCGCTACGTTGTGCTAGGTCTCCAAGGTCACCTGATCAAATCTAGGTTTACTTACCCTATACATAAAAAAAACCAAACCGATCTCAGTCTAAAGTCTAAAGTATAGCCGGACAGACGCATAGCCCCCCCCAACACACACCCCAAAAAAAGAGGAATAGAAAAAACCAAGCACCCCCCCACCCCCATGCCAAGCAGGAAGTAAGCCTAGCAATCAGAAACTGAGGACAAAAGCCAGACAGACTCACCGAAGTAGACGGGCTTCCCGCAGATGGGGCAGTAGCTCACCATGGCTGCACCGGAGACTGACAGGCTCGAGACCAGACCCAGGAAATGTGCTAACGCTCAGAGACGCGTGAAAGGATGTGGCAAGAGGTGCTGTCTGACAGGAAGCGATTTTTAAACAAAAACACTATCGGGGCTGTGTAGACTCGAGGCACGTGATGACGGTTTTCGCGAAACGCACGTCAACACCCATCCGCGGTTACGAATCTGAAAGGAAGGTGCGAAGAAATTCATAAGCGCTAATTCCCGCCGCGCTGTTAAATCATCGATCCTGATTAGCCGAGGTTAATGTGATTTTTTTAAAGCACTGAAGTGCCAGAAATGAGTACAGATGAGCCTATGCAAAAATACATAGCAACACCAACTATGCACATCCTTGGTTGCATCTGCCAGTGCGTATATATAGGTGGGTTTGGCGTCTTCTGATAGGACAATGCGCCACCACGCGCAACAACAAAAGAGCCCAGTTATGGTTAGCGGAACACTCATCTGAGTTCAGGGGTTTAGTGCTCATGGAAGGAGTCTCCAGTGTCGATTTTAGCTTCGAACGTGTTTAACACGCCGTCATGTGGTCGATCACGTCGATGACTGGGATAGAAGTTGACAGAACACGAGAAGAGGATGAATAAACCTAGTCGGGTTGTATTTCATCGACCCCCCCCCCCACACTTTTTTTCCACCCCTCCATTCTTTCCACCCTTTCTCTTATCCGCTCATCCGTCTTCGCTCATCCTCTCTCCCACAGATTACACAGATCCAGTGTGGGAGAGTCGGACAGGAAACCCAAAACTACTCCACACACATACACACACACACACACATATATACACACACACACATCAATGACATCACCAGACAGAGGCTTTCGAGAGAGAGAGAGAGTCTTTGTCAGGCCTCTTCTCCGAAACTGTGTGTGTGAGAAAGAGAGGTCGGGGGGGAGATTTCGTCCTCCTCCTTAAAGCTGCAGTCTGTAATTTTTAATTTATCACACGTTCACGCTGGAGAACTCGGAGCAGTCCTATGGCATGTGTTGCTCTTCCTGTCACTTCAGTTGCTTCCTTAGGAAGTGAAAAAATATAGCTTGGAAGGAAGTAGAGTTCACTGCTGCCTCCAGTGTGTGTAGATCATACAGTTATCACATTTCATGCTAGGGTCATCCCGCGCCAAATCAAACAATTTTCAGAAAAGTTCCCAGATGACCATTTCGGATTTTGATGAAATTCTGCCTAAACGAACTTTATAGGATGTCGTGAATACCCACAAAATCTTGGGGTTAAATTCCTATTATTTCAAGAGTTATGTAATCTTTAATTTAGGTGTCACCCCCCCGGTTTTATACTCGCGATTTGCCGCTTAGCATCAGTAAATGAATTTAAAGGGTTGTATCTTCATTTCTAAACATGCAGATCAAACATCCAGACTCTTTTCTGTCTTGGCTCTCCCCCTTAGTCTCTGTACATCATAGTCACTTGCAGTCTTTAGATGTTGGATGGAAGACACACCTCTTTTGACAGTACTTAACTGAGCGCTAATTTAATTAAGCGCTACTAGCGCTACATTTACTGCACCGGTTTTGCACAGTTTAGGAGAACTTCCAGGTTTTAGGACTTGTCGTATGTTTTGTATTAGGTAATGTATGGCTAATTCCTGACAGTATCCTAGCTTTGAGTACTTTGAATTCTGGTCTACAAGTGCTAGCTTTGGCTATTTCAAGTTAACGACTAAGCATCGGCTAAATGCCATAAATGTAAAGGTATACTGAAGTGCCAGAAAAACTGGTACATGCATTAGGTTGGTGGTGGCTCTATAATGCTACAGGGTTTGTTTAGGACCCCTGGCACATCTACAGACATTTCTGACCAGTTACACCAGTTCATGTCCTGCATTCATTCTCATTGGTTTGTCCTTTTCTAACAGGACAATGCACCACCACACGCATCTAGAAACACCAAATTACGGTTAGAGGAACACTCATGTGAGTTTGGGGTTGAGTCATTCACACCTAAATCCCCAGATCTCAACATTATTGAAGACATTTTGGGACGTCATGCGAAACCTTGAGTTCTGAATACAACAGAATTGTGGGGCGTTCTGGTGTCCATTGCCTACTTGTGAAGTCCATGCCCCGTGGCGGACCTACCGAGTATTAGACTGGTGTACCAGTTATTCTGGCATTTCAGTGCGTTTTAGGATTTCTGTTTTGCCTGATTGATGTTTATCTCTTAGGCGAAGCACGTGTGCGTGCGAACGCGTTTGATTACGCAACATGTGTCAGATTGGTGGCAGTAACACCTTTAGTGTTATATATTTATATTAGATTTGTGCAAGTGTGTGTGTTGCTACAATGTTCGCGAAGCTGAGAAGGCTTTGGCACGGCACATCTCGCGAAACCGGAATCGTCCCGCTAACAGGCTAAAACTCGAGTATGTATTAATCTGAAACGTCGGTAACATAAACAACGTCGGTGCATAAGCTCCGCCCACTGCGATGTCAACAAAGCAACCCGAGGAAAGCCGAGGGCCTGGATTGGCAAGCTTCTAACTACTGACATGTTCTTGCTAAGCCTGTGTGAAATCTCTACTGAGATAGAGAGGAAAAACGCGTATTGCAGCTTTAATGCGCGAAAGTGCGTTTATTCGATTTTTTAAGCCTGCGGTAGTGATTATGAAGCAGTGATGCAGAGTGGGGCCTTAATCAAAAGCAGGCCTGGATGTACAGTGTGGATGGAGGTGTGTCTATTCCTCAATCTCGGCATGACGAGAGAGAGAGAGAGAGAGAGAGAGAGAGAGAGAGAGAAAGAGAGAGAGGGGGAAGACCGTATATGTCTTTGCATTCTTGGCATAGCACTTTAGCTGTGCGTACTTGAGCCAAGTGCCCGGTGCCAAGTCGCTCAGATTTAGCTTGGCTGGAGTTCAGACCCGGGGTTGGCTCGCTCTTTCCCTTCATCACTCTCCGTTTTTGTTCCTTCTCTCCTGACTTTTTTCTGCCTTTCGCAGCTCACACAGCTTTTGCACCTCTCGACTAAAAAAGTTCTATTGTTGAAATTGTCGTAAACCCCGCCCTCAGCTTTGCCAAACTGTCCAGCCCGGCCCCGCCCACTTCGCTCTGCCCGCACGGCTTTATAGTTCAGCAATCGAGCGAAGCCGCGCCCACCGTTCTCACCTGAAAGCCGGCACAACGAGGAGCAGGAACTTGGCGACGGAAAAGCAACATGCAAGTTAGCCCCGCCCCTTCGCCCTGCTGATCCCGTTACGCTGGTATCTTGTTTCCAGACCCTGAGGCGCCATAGGAACCGGATATAGAGGCTTAAAGGTGAGGCAGGAAGTACAGGTGAACGCTAATGTTTACCTTTAACGCCGCCCATGTTGAAACAGGCACGCTACACCCTGATGCAAGGCTGGGCAGAAACCGCGACCGGAATTTTCCCATCATTCCCGGGAAGAACTAAGTCGGATCTGCTGAGGAGCTGGAGATGAAATATTCATAGACTCAGATTAAGACAAAGACGCTACGATGATTTATTAGTAATTCTACGGCAAGCATGTGTGTGTGTGTGTGTGTGTGTGTGTGTGTGTGTGTGTGTGTGTTAATACAGCACTCAACTCTATTTTTACTATTCACATGGAGGCGATGAGCAATTTAATAATCAGCCTGCACTTTAATTATGATACTCTCTCTCTCTCTCTCTCTCTCTCTCTCTCACTCTTTCTCTTTGTCTCTCTTTCAGCTGGTGTGTGTGTGTCTGTGTGTGTGTGTATGTTGTGGCCCCTCCCCTCTCCGTTTGAACAAACCAATAAGACTGCATCCCAGCCAAGCCCCCTTAGCAAAGCCCCCTACCCTTATCCACCACCCCCACTCCTGACCTCTCTCTCTCTCTCTTTCTCTTCCTGTCTCTCTCTCTGTCTGTCTGTCTCTTTCCCTTCGTTCCCCCATCCCCCCGTTTTCCTCTCTTTCCTTCGCCCAATCAGACACCCCCTTCCCTAGCTGCCGTTTCTGCTCTTATCTCCTCCACACAAGCGATCCCGCTTGCTCACCCATGACTGCTAGCGTCCGCTGTCTTTCCCAGGGGTTTGGGGAAAGGAGAGGGGGGGAGGAGGAGATGAGGAAGATCATTTGCAGTATATAAGGAGGGTGTGGCGCAGTAGACATGAGGGTAGATGTATAGGCGTTTGAGAGAGCGAGGATATTCAATTAGAGTTCTTTGGAGGTTTTTGTCTACTTATAAAGTCAGGGGGCAGATGTTGAGTAGTCTAGGATCAAAATTTTAATTTAGGGGCAGTTGTGGAATTTTGTAGGGGCAGTCATGGAATTGTGTATGGGCAGTCATGGAATTGTGTAGGAGCAGTCATGGAATTGTGTATGGGCAGTCATGGAATTGTGTAGGGGCAGTCATGGAATTGTGTATGGGCAGTCATGGAATTGTGTAGGAGCAGTCATGGAATTGTGTAGGGGCAGTCATGGAATTGTGTAGGGGCAGTCATGGAATTGTGTAGGAGCAGTCATGGAATTGTGTAGGGGCAGTCATGGAATTGTGTATGGGCAGTCATGGAATTGTGTATGGGCAGTCATGGAATTGTGTAGGAGCAGTCATGGAATTGTGCAGGAGCAGTCATGGAATTGTGTAGGGGCAGTTGTGGAACCTCTGAGATCAGACGCTAGGTTGCCTAGCATCAGACGCTTAATTGTCTAGAGGTCTATGTTAAATTATCTAGAGGCAGACATTGAATTATCTAGGGGCAGATGTTGAATAGTCTAGGGGCAGATGTAGATTAGTCTAGGGGCAGATGTAGAACAGTCTAGGGGCAGATGTTGAACAGTCTGGGGCCAGATGTTGAATTGTCTAGGGGCAGCTGTAGATTAGTCTAGGGCCAGATGTAGAATAGTCTAGGGGCAGATGTTGAATTGTCTAGGGCCAGATGTTGAATAGTCTAGGGGCAGATGTTGAGTAGTCTAGGGGCAGATGTTGAACAGTCTAGGGCCAGATGTAGATTAGTCTAGGGCCAGATGTAGAATAGTCTAGGGGCAGATGTTGAATTGTCTAGGGCCAGATGTTGAATAGTCTAGGGGCAGATGTTGAACAGTCTAGGGCCAGATGTAGATTAGTCTAGGGCCAGATGTAGAATAGTCTGGGGCCAGATGTAGAATAGTCTAGGGGCAGATGTTGAATTGTCTAGGGCCAGATGTTGAATAGTCTAGGGGCAGATGTTGAGTAGTCTAGGGGCAGATGTAGAATAGTCTAGGGGCAGATGTAGAATAGTCTGGGGCCAGATGTAGAATAGTCTAGGGGCAGATGTTGAATTGTCTAGGGCCAGATGTTGAATAGTCTAGGGGCAGATGTTGAG
>JAOVVF010000033.1:9762487-9773080 GCA_028565595.1 Duopalatinus emarginatus | reverse complement strand
AGTGGCAACATGGATTCCTTAGATGAGGACGTCACATATTGAATGTAGCATGTATGTCTTACTCACTGAACACGAACTGAACACCTAATCTTCAGCAATTCAATTATATACACTGAAGTGCCAGACTACAAAGTACATCAGCTGGTGGTGGCTCCACAATGCTATGGGGTTTGTGTGGCCGGCATTCCATACAACCCCTGGTACATCTTCAAACGTCTCTGACAGGTGGACACTGTCACACCTGTGAGTTGAACCTGGTAATGTCCTGCATTCGTTCCGATTCTCCCAGGTTTGGCATCTTCCAACAGGACAATTCGCCACCACAGACGTCTACAGACACCAAATAATGTTTAGAGTAACATTTGTGAGTTTGGGATTTTGCCGTTCATACCTGAGTTACCAGATCTTAGAATTGTGGACCGTTCTGAAGAATGGTGTTCATTGCCTGTAGAATATTTCACCAAGCTCGTGGAGTCCATGCCTCAAAGATGTTCTATTGGATTCAGGTCAGGCGACATACTTGACCAGGTCATAGTACTCAAAGGTTTTTTGATTTCGGTAGTGTGCTATGGATCACTACCTTACCTGGAATATTCCTCTTCTGCCAATCTTCTAGAGACTGGAGCTCTTGTCAGCCAGTATTTTGGTATCCACTGCCATTCATTGTGCCATTTACAAATGTCATCTCCACAACAATCTTTAACACCCACGCAACCTGTATCATCACACTCCCACATCCAGGCTTCACTATCGTAGTCCTAAGCAGGTTCCTGCCAACATACCAATATGTCGGACCCCTTCTACGCATAAAACAAGATTAAACTTTGCTAAAGAACATGAATTTTTTTTTTTCATCAGATGAGATCAAGATAAATTTGTTGGGCTCTTATGGAGCTGTTGATTTGGATCTCAGTGATGAAGGTGGACTGACTTTTGGTGTATTGAGTTTCTATTGTGGGGCCTGTATTTTTAATTTTAAATCTGTTATATATTTATTATGTTTATTACTTACAATGCTGACTATTATCACACATTAAGAGCAAGTATTCATGCCACTCTATTAAATATTAATAAGGTATATCATAAGATATACCTTGGGGGCAGCCGTGGCCTAGTGGTTAGGGAACTGGTCTCGTGACCAGAAGGTCGCAAGACACGACTGAGGTGCCCTTGAGCAAGGCACCCAACTCCCCTAACTGCTCCCCCTGGCGCCGTGCTTTGGGGCTGCCCCTGCTCCGGTCAAGTGTGTTCACTGTCCCCTAGTGTTCACTGGTGTGTGAGTTTCACTGCACGGATGGGTTAAATGCGGAGGTCACATTCCTTCTGTGTGCAAACACAGTAAGGCAAAATAGTTCACTTTTATTCATTTCAATCAAGAAATGGTGCTGTCCTGTCTAACATAGCAATCGTGGTTGTCTACTGCTATTAATTGTTCTTAAAGGTTAGCCCTTATAAACAAATCTAAAGCCACCATGATTCGAGTGCAGCTGATGAATCAGCTTCAGCTGCGTATAAACAGGCTTCCCTGTTTGCCTACTGATGCCTTGATATATGCATGCAGGATGCCCCAATTTACTCTCAAGCATCCATTTTACATGCAAAATACGACTAACCGAATGTGGATATACACCGACGTGCCAGCAAAACTGGTACAGACAAGCCTATACATAGGCTGGTGGTGGCTCCATAATGGTATGGGGTTTGTTTAGCTGGTATTCCATGGGAACCCTGGTATATCTGAGAAAGGAACACTATGTGTGATGAGTTACACCAGTTCATGTCCTGCATTCATGCAGAAAGTATGGTCTTTATTGCCTACAGAATATTTCTGCAAGCTTGTGGACTCTGGTCTTACCTACCAGGTCTTTGACTGGTCTACCTGTTTTTCCAGAACTTCAGTGTAATTCCTATATACAGCGACTGAAAATCCGTAAAGGAGTGTCATTATGTTTATTTTATTATTTATATATATTTTAAGGCTTTACAGATTTGCTGAACGTATGGGCACAACATGGGAGAGCAAACAGACCGATGCTACTGTTACCGAGCCAATCAGCATCCAGAATGCAGAACACAGTGCTGTGGTTGGTCGCCTTCCATTCCATTTTCCAATACAGTGCCGTGTACAATCCTACGTTGGCAAACCTGTGCAAAGCGGTAGTGGCGTACAGCACTGGTCCCGAGTTTGATTCCGGCTCAGGGCAAGACACGACTGAGGTGCCCATGAGCAGAGGACCTAACTCCCCCAACTGAAGTGCTCCTCGGGCGCCACCCCTGCTTCGGGCAAGTGTGTTCACTGCCCCCTAGTGTTCACTGGTGTGTACGTTTTACTGCACAGATGAGTTGAATGTGGAGATTCCTCTGTGAGCAAGCACAGTTCACTTTCACTTTCACTGCGTTTGCATTGTCTAAGGTATGGTATTCATGCTGATGAAAAACTTTTACATACTGTATTTTATTTTAAATTAGTATGTTTGAATTAACATTTTTTTAATAGTACCTTTTCAGGAAAAAATAATTAAATTAAATAAATATGATATAAATACCTATATACAGCAAAGTCCCATGATATAGCGAAAACTCCGGGATACAGAATTAGGTATATATTTTTAGTGAATCGCAATATTGGGATGACTGTAAATGATTGCGCAACCTGCAGAGACGAGCTAAGTATGTGTGATGCATAACACAAATAAAGTGGATTTACTCGGTACAGTGTATGTAAGTGTGTCGAAGCCTGAGAATGAAATCTTGTGTGTCGTCCTGCTCCGTTGGAGTGTTTTATAGTTTGGACCAGAGACAGGTGTTGCTTGATGTATTATTAATGAAATCCTTCTTTACCCCATGCATGACCTTCTCCTATTTGATATTCTGGCATCAAAAACCGGAAAAAAAAGCTGTGACTGACATTGGCCAGGACATCATCCTTTCCTGCCAGGTGGGGTTGCAATCTTCAGAGTCCTGGTTCAAACTCTGCCAGTCATTTCCAGTTCACTTCCTGGCATTCGGTATATAAAAGACACCTAGAAAATGTATTCGTCGCGAAGTCTTGCCAAACATTTACATTCTGTGAACTGCTCGGTGCTTTGTTTGCTGCCCAGATAAAGACGCCGGATTTCACTTTGTATGCCTAGGGTTTCTCTCTGCGGATAGTTTGGTACAAATATGTACTTATGAGACTCGAGAGAGAAAGTAAATAAGACGTGGAAAGAGCTCGCCAGATTTGCACTGATGTTTTAATTAATCCACTTGATGGTCTGAAAATGAGGACGTTCAAATAAGTGCATTTTTAACCATGTCTGTATACAAGGGTGAGAGGAAAAGTACATTAAATGTGCGCAAAAGTAAAAATTGCACTACATTGCTCTCGACAGCTCCCGCTAATGCTACTTTGATCCTGATACACATCTTACATCACTCTGTTCACCAATCAAAAGCATCTGAGGGGAAGGTTACACATCTTCAGCTTCAGCAGCCAAGGATTGAAACGTTGAGACCCCCACCACACTGCACTGCACTGTGCCCCGAATTCCTACCTCTCCGAATGGTGGTGGGACTATGGCAGAGTGGCCCCATGTGCCTGGCCAGGCCCTACGGCATAAGGGCTTCGCCACCAAGTGCTTGCCAGTGAGCCTCTTCCCCAGACTTCGCTTCAGGGTCGGCCCCTGGTAACACTTTTCCAGGCAAGGGAAGCAGAGTCATGTTGGCCGTATTCATTGGGGTCGTCCAGGGAAGGGAAGCCGAATCCTGTTGGCCATCTTCATAGAGGCAGGAGAATGGTAGCCGAGTCCTGTTGGCCATCTTTATAGAGGTCATCCAGGCAAGGAAGCCGAGTCCTGTTGGCTATCTTTATAAATCGATCTTTCTTTCTTTGTCTGGTCCATCATCCAGGGCTAGTTTGCCTTGGGACACCCAACCAATGGCTCTTCCGCCTGACCCAAATAAATGTGCTTCCTTCGCCGGGTGTCTGTACTCAACCTTAGACATTAGGCGAGGAGTTCGGTCATGTAGAAGAGGCTTGGAGAAGAGCCACTGTTCCTTCAGGTTGATAGGAGTCAGTTGAGGTGGTTCGGTCATTTAGTTAGGATGCCTCCTGGACGGCTACCTGGTGAGGTGGTTCCTGGAATGTCTAACCGGAAGACCCATGACTTGCTGGAGAGATGTCTGTATATCTTTGAGCTGGCCTGGGAATGTCTTGGCATCCTCCTGGAAGAGTTATAAGAGGTGGCTGGGATGAGGGAGGTCTTCGCCTCTTTGCTTGGGTGGAAGATGATGGATGGATGGAAGGATGAAGAGAGCAGAGGAGGCTTGTGAAGAAAGGAAAAGAGGAGGGAGGAAATGGTGTGAAGAAAAACGGAGTAGTAAACAAGACTTAGGCAACAAAGAAGCAGAGCCAGAACTGTGTAAAGAGTGATTTATGTCCCTGGTGCTTCCCTCTCTCTTATAACTAAACACCCATCCTATTCATTTTCACTGTAGTTACTGAATAATTCATATGATCATGAATAACTGAATAATGCACTGTTAATGCTAAGGGGATTATAATAAGTAGCTCTGAGAAGCCAAAGAAATCAACCTTCTGCCTCATTCTCAGAAAAGAATACTAAAAACTACTACACCAGTCTGGTACTCGGTAGGTCTCGACTTAGATAGGAATGGTGCTAACATGTAGTTAGATATTATATATTATCAAACACCGCCCCAAACCGTATCCATCACACGCCCTGTCTATTTTAATAAGCTCCTAATTATGCCATATTGGATGCGAGCAATTAAAAATGTCATTTTTATGTCATTTAGAGGAGGAGGACAGCTCAGTGAGGTATATAAAGTACCTTTAAGATCCAAAAGCAGTCATTTATGCCTGATTTGTCGCACCCTACAAATCCATATTAGCCAAAACCCTGGTAAAAACACACCCATTGAAAAATATGACACAAGGAGCTTTTAAAGTGATCATCTGTCTTTTTTTAAGCAGCCGGCATATCACAATTACATTCTCCCCTCAGCTCGGTTTGTTAGCCTTGGCAGATGATGAGCTAATGCCCATAGGAATGTGCTGACTCAGTCAGTTCAAGGACGAGGATTATTGCGTGCCGATCTTTTGGCTGAACGACACAGTCATAATAGTTACAGAAGACATTAAAACACTGATGCGGTGAATGTTAATCAGATCCATTTATATCCGCGGTCATCAAATGGCTCCCGAGCTACTACCTCATACCAAACAAAGACCTGCTGCTTTGGAAATGATGTGACTCAGTCATCTAGACGTTACCATTTGGTCCTTGTTGAAGTTGCTCAGATCTTTCCTGCTTCCAACACGTCAACTTTGGGAACTTACTGGTCAATTGATATCTGATACATCCCACCCATTGACAGGTGCCTCTGTAATGAAACAGTCCTTACAATATTGACATCACAACCTTAAGATTCTGAACCTTGCAGCCAGAAGAGTGGCCCAAAAAACGTCTTGACTCCTTAAAGTAGTCTGTAGCCTTGTCTTCAGAGGTTCTGAGGTTGGGACAACGTCAGTAAAGACTAAAAAGGAACCAGTCGGTGGGGTAGGACAGAATTCCAAGCTGAACTTTATGTCCCTTCAGGCCTTGGATACTAATCTAGAACAAGATGCTGTCTATAATGAACAAATGCAACGAGTTGGCAGAACAAAGCAAAAGAAAGAACGTGGACGTGTTTGGATTTATCGTGATGCCAGGAAGCATCAGTGAGTCATCGACCTTTCACAAGATTTATAATGTTTAAGAAGAAAGATTTGATGTCTCTAGACGTGTATGTGGTGGTACATTGTCCAATTGGAAGCCTCCACCAGCCTATGTATTTTGCATAGGTTTGTCTGTACCAGTTTTTCTGACACTTATAGATATAGATCTGTGTATTACTAGAACGCTATATTCTTTCGAATATATCCTGATACTTAAACACACCCTTCGATTATTATTGCCAAACCAGATTAGCGTGAGCCAAGCTTAATGATGTGAAAAATGAAGGAGCAGCGGCAGGCAAGAGTGTATCTGTGTGTGTGTTTGGCAAGCGGTGTGAATTGAAATTGTACGGTATTATTTCTGATCTGAAACCTTTATCGTTTGGGGGTTTCTTATAAAATAGCCTTTTGTATAAAGTAATATCCTTACAATTCAGATATAACGTAACATGTAAATACATTGGTCAAAATTTGCTAGCTTTTTATATATGTAGCTATGTGCTATTTTGCCTATTTTGATAAAACAAAAAACGAAACGCTATGTCGGGATCAGATTGGAGGACACTGATTGGCTAAGTTTATGTTGTTATGCGCGTATTTTGTCTCTGCAACAGTTAGCAATTGGCTGTGCTGCCGCTTAATGTTGCGGAGACAAATACACGTGACGGTTATTGCCTATGAGGAACGTGATTGATCAGTATGAATTTAAAAATTCTTCCCTATGAATACTCACTCACTCACTATTATTAAATTAGATATACTGTCATTCACATCTCTAGTAGCGAGACGACGTATATTGTCCCATATTAGTTCCCTTTCAATTGCCATGTGGCTCAGTGACATGATGCATTTGCTTAAATTGGAAAAAATTAGACTGATTTTGAAAGGTAACACCGCTGCGTTTTACACCAAATGGAATTCCTTTCTTTCATATTTCAGTTCACTTCAGACTATGCCAACTGATTAACCCCCCCCCTTTTTTTTTTCTTCTTTTTTTTCTCACTTATTTACCTTATTACTAGTAGTAATAATATTACTGATCCTTTTTCCCTGAATCTTTCTCTTCCTTCTTTCTATCGTTTCTTTTTTCTCTCTTTCTCTCTCTTTTTTTTCCATCTTTTTGTATTTGTATTAATTTCTCTTTTTATTTCTTGTTATGGGTGTTAATATAAAAAATTGAGGTTTTTCTTCATGTTGATTGTAGGGCTTTGTATGGTACAATTGTTTAAAGACAGGCATCGTTCTTTCCCTTTTTTTATGTCAAATTCCTTAATAAAAATAATATTTTTAAAAAAAAAAAAGAAAAGAAAATTCAGTATGGTTTGTTCTTATTGAAAAGCTGTTTAACTTTGGAGAAACTACAGGTTAAAGAACTCGGTCCAAATACATTGCAAAAAACTAACAAAGGCCAAACTTTAGTAGGTTAGCAAATTTTCTGTTTTTAAGCAAATATATCAAGTGTGCTTTATTAATATGAAAGGCCTCTTAAAATTAAAATTACAGCCAATTGCTCATAAAAAAAAAAAAAAAACTTTTTTATTTAAACTCAACACTTTTTAAAAACTTTTGCTTACTGGCTAACTTTTCTGTAAATCTTTTATAATGTACATGAAAAAAAACCTATAAAAATACAAATTCACAAACATAGCTTAGCGTATTTGTTCTTAGTTTTATCTTAATAAAAAAGGGGGGGGGGAGGGAAAAGGGGTGGACCCCCTGCAATATAGATATAAAGGTACAAAATAGCTATATATATCTAGCAGGATATGGTCATGCATGCATACATACTGCCTAGTTAAGTTAGCTAGCTACATTAGCAGGCAGGCTGCTTCAAACTCAACCTCATAACCACTCTTTACAGCCGTGGTGAGCTGAAAAACAAAGCCTCCCAGTATTCGGTTAGGTTTTGATGTCATAGATTTTCATCTGCATCCGAATAGCTTGCTCTGTAGACGGGCAATTGATGAAAATTCTGCATTATTTGTGTGGAAAAGGGCACGTTTTTGTGCCAAGGAGCGCCATGGTGGTGTTCTACACAGTGGAGAGAAGTTGTAAAGACAGCATGTAGCATACACAGTGTGTGACACGAGCAATTTACAGCTCACACACTCGCGCACACACACACAGATAAAAGGTCAGACTATTCATGGTTAGAACATATTCCCGCCACAATGCTAATGCTAAATGTCACTGGCTTTTCACAAAGGATATTCTCCATTGTGCCACATTTTGCAGTCAGGTGTGAATAACGACGTTAAATAAGGCAGCTCGGTTTTTATTACAAATCCCGACGCTCCTCAACATTTGAATCAACGCTGCAGTGTTGTGCTAATGTCCTGAAATCATCGGAGTAAACAAAAATTATGTAAATGAGGTTCTGGTCTATTTTGTGTGAGAACTAATTATCTGAAGAATTCCTTAATTGTTCTGAGGAATCATTTAAAAATGTTATCGTTGTCAAACAGAGAATCATTTGATCATTCTGAGGAATCACTTCAGCGTTTGATGATTGTGAAAAGGAATTACTTGAGGAATCATTTGTTCATTCTATGGAATCATTTCAGCATTTGAAAAAGGAAAAAAAGAATAGTTTGATCATACTGGGGAATCATTTTAGCATCATTGTAAAAGAGGAATCATTTGATCATTCTGATGAATCATTTAAGCATTTGATTATTGTAATGAAGAAATCATTTGAGGAATCTTTTTAAAATTTAATCATTGTACAAAAAAGGAACCATTCGATCGTTCTGATGAATCATTTTAGCGTTTGATTGTGAAAAGGAATCTATTGAGGAATCATTTGTTCATTCTATGGAATCATTTCAGCATTTGAAAAAGGAAAAAAAGGAATCATTTGATCATTCTGGGGAATCATTTTAGCGTCATTGTAAAAGAGGAATCATTTGAGGAATCATTTGATAATTCTGATGAATCACTTGAGCATTTAATTATTGTAATAAAGAAATCATTTGAGGAATCATTTCAGAATTTAATCATTGTATAAAAAACGAACCATTCAATCGTTCTGATGAATCATTTTAGCGTTTGATGATTGTGTAAAGGAATCACTTAAGGAATCATTTGTTTATTCTAAGGAATCATTTCAGCATTTGAAAAAAGAAAAAATGAATCCTTTAATTATTTTGGGAAAATCGTTTGAGCATTTGATCACTGTAAAAGATGAATCATTTGATAAAGCTAAGGAATCGTTTTAGCATTTGATTATTGTGCAAAAAGGAATCAGTTGAGGAATCTTTCGATTATTCTAAGGAATCATTTTAGAATTTGATCACTGTACAAATGAATCACTTATAATAAGAGTAAAAAGTCTCAACTCATATGTTGAGACTCGCATTTAATTCCCAGCGTGATTTGAAGAAGTTATTCTCAAATTGTAGAAACACAAAATAAATAAATAAATAAATAAATAAGAAAATAAATTGTTAGTTCTACCAAAGCACATATTTGCTTTTGTTTTCTTCTCAGTGCTGATGAGAGGTTTGATGCCACCTTTCACACCAACGTGCTGGTGAACTCGTCAGGAGCCTGTCAGTATATACCACCAGGTAAGACCTCCTGCCTACCGTCTGCTTACTTGCTGTTTATCACCATGGAAACTGGTCATGTGAACAGAAGGTTGCAGGTTCGACCCCACTCCCCGCACAGACAAGACACACTTTTCACTAAATATTATATCCCTGTGTACCCCGAGAATTTGATCATTTAAGCATGTGATTATTGTATTAGGAATCATTTGAAGAGTCGTTTGATCATTTTGAGGAATCATTTGACCATTTCATTTATTTAAAAAAAAAAAGGAATCATTTGAAGGAAGCATTTGATCACTGAAAAAAAATCACGTACTGTTTGAAATTGTGGCTCTGGGATCATTTGAAAAACCCTTTGATCATACTGAGGAATCTTTGATCATTTAAGCACTTGATTTTTTGGGGGAAAAGGAATCTTTTGAATGACCATTTAATAATTTTGAGGGCTGATCAGTCTGAGGAATCATTTAAGCAAAGCAATCGCATGTTAATATTGTTAAAGGAATCACTTAAAGAGTTATTTGATAGTTCTGAGGAATCATTTGAGCTTTTCATCACTGTGAAAGGAACCATTTAAGGAATTATTTGATCATTCTGAGGAATCGTTTAAGCATTTGATCACTGTGAAAAAAGGAATCATTTCATCATTTTGAGGAATCATTTGAACATTCATTCATTAAAATTCATTAAATTCAGGAATCATTTGAGGAATCGTTTGATAATTGAAGAAAAATGATGCTGTGTTTGTGCACTGTGTGTGTGTGTGTGTGTGTGTGCGTGCGTGTGTGTGTGTGTGTGTGGGGCAGGTATTCTGAAGAGTACGTGTTACATTGACGTGCGCTGGTTCCCATTCGACGTTCAGAAGTGCGACCTGAAGTTCGGCTCCTGGACCTACAACGGCTGGCTGCTGGACCTGCAGATGCAGGAGGTGGACATTTCCACATACATCCCTAACGGAGAGTGGGACCTTGTGGGTGAGACAAAGCACACACACACATACATACACACACACACACACATGCATACATACACACACACACACATACACACACACACACACATGCATACACACACAGTTTTATTCATGCTGTCTTATTTTCGCTGTCTCATTCTTATGCTTTTTCTCTTTATATTCTGCCTGACCTCTCTCTCTCTCTCTGTCTCTCTCTCTGTCTCTCTCTCTCTCTGTCTCTCTCTCTCTCTCTTTCTCTGTCGCTCTCTCTCTCTGTCTCTCTCTCTGTCTCTCTCTCTCTCTGTCTCTCTCTCTGTCTCTCTCTCTCTCTGTCTCTCTCTCTGTCTCTCTCTCTCTCTGTCTCTCTC
>JAOVVF010000033.1:9727227-9742614 GCA_028565595.1 Duopalatinus emarginatus | reverse complement strand
CCATCTCCACACCATTGCATTCAGTTTTTATTCACAATTTGTTTAGTGTCCCAACTTTTTTGGAATCCGGTTTGTAGTATATACTGTAATGTCAAGTAGTATAGTGTTGTGTAAGGTAGTGTAGTATTGTGTGGACTCTAGTGTGGAGTAGTGTAGTGTGTAGTGTAGTGTATAGGAGGGTAAGGTTGGTCAGGGGAGTGTATAGTGTTGTGTAAGGTAGTGTAGTATAGTGTTGTGTAGTGTATAGGAGGGGAGTATAGGGCAGTGTAGTGTAGAGTAGTGTAGTGTATAGGAGGGCAGTGTAGTGTAGAGCAGTGTAGTGTAGTGTACAGGAGGGCAGTGTAGGGCAGTGTAGTGTAGAGCAGTGTAAAGTAGTGTAGTGTAGTGTATAGGAGGGGAGTGTAGGGCAGTGTAGAGTAGAGTAGTGTAGTGTATAGGAGGGGAGTATAGGGCAGTGTAGTGTAGTGTATAGGAGGGGAGTGTAGAGTAGAGTAAGTAGTGTATAGGAGGGGAGTATAGGGCAGTGTAGTGTAGAGTAGTGTAGTGTATAGGAGGGGAGTGTAGGGCAGTGTAGTGTAGAGTAGTGTAGTGTAGTGTATAGGAGGGGAGTGTAGGGCAGTGTAGAGTAGTGTAGAGTAAGTAGTGTAGTGTAGTGTAGAGTAGTGTAGTGTAGTGTAGTGTATAGGAGGGGAGTGTAGGGCAGTGTAGAGTAGAGTAAGTAGTGTAGTGTAGTGTATAGGAGGGGAGTATAGGGCAGTGTAGTGTAGAGTAGTGTAGTGTATAGGAGGGGAGTGTAGGGCAGTGTAGTGTAGAGTAGTGTAGAGTAGTGTAGTGTATAGGAGGGGAGTGTAGGGCAGTGTAGTGTAGAGTAGTGTATGGTGAAGTGTAGCATAGCATAGTGTGTAGAACAGTATAACGTACTGTAGAGTATAGTGTAGTGTAGGGTCTTGTATGGCAGTGTAGTACATTGTAGTGTGTAGTGTATTGTATTGTAGTGTAGTGTTGTGTACGGTAGTACAGTAATGTAGTGTGCCTCTTGCCTGTCCAGGTAGCCACGCTCCCTGGCAAATCTCTGGAAAGCCCCCATAGGATCGGAGCCAGTGCTGAGGATGAACACCAGCGGTGTAGAGGGAGACATGTCCGCATACAGGGTTGCCAGATCCACCGGAGGATTCTCCACAAACGCTTTCCCCAGGTTGTTGATCACAAATTCGGTCACGGCACGCACAACCTGGCAACACGGACATGTGGGGGTAATGAAACAGCGTTCTAAGAGAATGTGTAGGTAAAGAAACGCATCTGTTTTGCTCTACCTTTTCTGTACTGAAGCTCTTAATCAGGATGAGTTTCTGGAAGGAGCCGAGACGCTGGTTCCAGTGACCCCTGGCCTCAGGTTGCTGGTCGGAGGGAGTGTTGTTTGAGTAGGACGCAAAGTCTGTGACATAGCCGTCCCACTGCTCAGGGTTCACCACTAGCTCCAAGGATCCTGCAGCAAGAGAAAGAGAAAAAAAAATATATATGTATATATATAACTATATAACAACTATAATACCCAGTGATGAAGGGGTTAACATACCCAGTTCCACAGTAACCGGTGTCGATACAACGTCTCTCTTAATGCCTCTGAAGCAGGGTAGGTTCTGCTCAAGGTCACAACACGTCTTCCACATGAAATCAGTCAACCAGGAAACATTCGGCTTCTCTGATGTCTCCTTCGCAGAGAACCAGAGAAACGACTTAAACAGGGACAATAGTATAGTGAATATGTATTTGGCATAGGTTCGTCTGTACCTATTTTTCTGACACTTCAGTGTTCAGAGAAAGAGAAAGAGAGTGTGCAGAATATGTAAAAAAAAAAAAAAAAACATAAAGAAGCCTGAAGCTAATCAGTCATTACAGAGCCGTCAGACGGAAATCTGTTCAGCAGCAGAACAGGAAGTGGACGTGACAGATGGCTGAGATCGTTTTATTTTTTTCAACAAGGAGAAAAGACTGTATCACTCAACCCAGCAGAACACACACACACACACAAGGGCAGCACGTGTATGACCCTGGAGACGGGTGAAAAAATAGCAATCGGCTCCGCTCGTTAATTAAGCAATTAGCACAGTTACGTCTCATTTATGAGTTCGTTTATACGGGTGGATATACACATAATAAACATCAACACCACACACACACACACACACACACACACACACACACACACACACATACTTTGTCCATGCCCCCAGGCCCTCTAAGAAAGTAGAACCACTCTCGGGGTGAGATTTCCTCCCTCCGCATCATGATTGCAACACACAACAGGAAGCTGTAGATGGCTTTGTGTTGCTCGAAGAGGCCTCGGGAGATGTTGGAGTAGGCGCTGAGCAGCGTGGAATCCAGCAGGATGCGCAGGCGCTCTTCGAGTTCGCTGTGCCTCGGCGACGTCTTGATGGTGCTGTTGAACAGCTGCAACAGACACACACACACTATCAGCCTCAAATTCATGCATCAAGCTTCATCACATTACATTTTGTTTAAGAACGTTAATGGTAAAGGTGTGTGTGTGTGTGTTACCTGTTTGAAATACTTAAGTGAGAACTGATACATGGGGTCAATCTCAGAAAGGCTGGCGATGACGAAGTACATGACGGAGCCACGCGTAGCCACAGGCCGATATTTCTCCCTGGCATTGTTTATCATCAGCTCTGTTGCTTCGGCTTCTTCCAGACGGGACTTGATAGCCTCTGAAGTTATCTGCACACACACACACACACACACACAGGTATGTCACACATAGTTTGAAATACACAAAGTTTCAATTTCTCAAGGGCATGGCTCCATGGCTCACCGAAGCTCCTATCCATCATTGTATCTGTCTATCCACACTCCTTCCTGTCATTCATCCCCACATCACTCCATCAGAGCAGGGGAAAGGGTGACAGAAAGTGAAATGCAATCTCAGACACACACACACACACACACACACACCCATATACACACACTGGAGGTCGGTGCTTTATTATTTATGTCTGTGAGCACGCACCCAGATCAGGGCTCAGCCTGTGTCTGCGTCCTGCAGCTCCTTCTAAATTGTATCGAGAATCTGATAGACATGTTATGCTGGAGGCCAATCTCTAGCCCCATCTCAACCAACACACACATACACACTTGGACAAGACACCATGGACTCTTGACTCACACCCTGAGACAGTAACAACACAGTTCTCCTCATGATCTCTGACCTTCGACTCCTGTAGGGTGTCGATGAGCTCCTCGTTGTCAAGGATGTTGCCCTCCGAGGTGAAGAGCATCTTGAGGATGCGCTCCTCGATGGCTTTGAGCTGGTTGCGGTCGGCGTTGATACGGACGATCAGCTCGTTCCTCTGCTGCTCCAGCTCGGGACGCTCTTGGCGCACCACGTCACTGTGGAAATAGAGAGAGGTAAACACAGACGACACAACAGGACAGGAAATCAGAGTGTACAATAGAGCAAAGGAGTCCTAGCCATGGCTGTAGACTGACCAGATTTGGACCTTAATCTACACTGAGGTGCCAACAGTCATGTGACAGGAACTAGTAACCTTTAGGACTTATAACCCAGGGAAGTGCAACAACTGATGTGGCATCGACTCCACACCTGACAGAAGACATCTAGAGGCATGTTGAGCCATGCCGTCTGGCTATCCACCCACAGCTCGGGTATTTGTAGGTGCAGGATCTCGGCTGACAATAGACCTCACCACCACATATCATAAATGTTGAGTGAACATGCAGGCCACACCATTCATCAGAACTTCTCTTGCTCCTCAAACCAATTCTTGGCCCAATTGCACTGCATTATCCTTTTGGAATATCCCATCATTTTGGGGGGTGCATGAAGTCCATAAAAGGCTGGAAATAGTTACCAAGCAGTAAAACGTGTTTAGGTGGACTAGTGGACCCAACCAATGTCACGTGAACACGCCCCACAACAGTATGCAACCACCACCAGCCTGCAACAAGCCCGTTGACAACTGGAGTCCATGGCTTCATAGGATCTGCACCAAACATAAAACCTACCATCAGCCCAAAACAACTGGTATCGTGACTCATTGGACCACATCACATGTTGCCAGTTCTCTAGGAATCAGTTTGGTATCGTGGAGTCATGGAGTCAACAGAGGCACTTTGATGGGTGTTCTGCTCCTATGTATCATGAAAACTCTGCAGTGACCTGTAGGATATGAGTGCGGTTCCTCCTGCATTGAATGTCTGTGTGATTTCTTCTAGAGTCCCATCCATCTGGTACACATTATCATGCCTCGTTAGAGTTTGGACAAGTCAAGTCGTCACCTTGCCATGAGCATGCTGGCCAGTGTTCCATCTCACTCACACGATAACACCTCACAACGTATACAGGTGTGGGTGCTCCCAAGCCATCCCCTGAGGTAACGCAACTTCATTCTCACTTTACATAGTGCTATTATATGACTTTTGGCACGTCAGTGTAGATGCATACGAAAGTGACAGACTACATCTAAGAACTAAGTTATTAAACCCATATAGTGTACAAATGAATATTTCTAATAAATAGGAGTGGCATGAAGCATGAGATTTTACATCACGGGAGACAATTTTCTATAAACACAGGAAGGTATGAAAACTCGAGTAGTTACCTGAGGAGTTGATCTTCCAGGCCTGACTCGGTCACTGTGAAGTTAATAATAGTCACTTTGATGCAAACCTGGGTAGGAAAAACATACAGAACTGATAAATTTTTACATTCTGGTAATGTAATTGAACAGACTCATTACACAGTACTGCAAAAAATTACACAATACCTAAGCCTATGAGCCTTAAAGATGCTTTCATTGTCTTATGGTGGTGGCTTCGTAATGGAATGGGGTTTGTAGCCCTGGTACATCTACAAATGTCTCTGAAAGGTGAACGCTATTTGACCATTTGTCCTCTTTCAATAGGACAATGCACCAAAACACGTCTAGAGACACCAAATTCTAATTAGAAGAACATTCACCCGAGTTTGGGGTTTTGCCATTTCCACCTAAGCCACCAAATCTTGACGTTATCAAACATGGCTTGGCATCCCAAATGTCCTACACCTCGAAACACAAAAGAACCATGGACCGTTCTGCAGGAAGCAAGGTGTTCATTGCCGGCCTACACTCAAGTGTACTCAAGGTACAAATTTTTCTGGTACTTCATTGTATACCTGCAATGGCATCCAACTACACTACTCAGAGAACAATGCAGCTCACAAACATGGTTAGCACAGGCACACAGCAACTACAGAGGCTGTCATGTTCAAACCCGCTGTCAGTGTGTAGTGGACTGGTCAAGGTGTATTGGACTGGTCAGGGTGTATTAGACTGGTCAGGGTGTAGTGGACTGGTCAGTATGTACCGGACTGTAGTGTGCCTGCAGTCCTGGCCCTGCCTAATACAGCGGACGCATTGAAAACTCAAAGCAAAGCACACATAAACACACCTCAGGGAGGTAGTGTGGGTTGGCCATCTTGGTGGTCATGTAAAAGCGGAAGCTCTTGTCATAGTCGATGTCGGAATCTCCCAGACGGATCAGTGTTCTGCCACCAGATACGAACGTCTGCTTCAGCAGGACAGGCTCCAGAGCAGGGTCCAGATTTTCTTTAAGCTGCGTACAAACACAATAACTGTTATATTATACTGTTCAAGACAAAACTCGTCCATTCAACCATCAGGTCCCAAATGTCTCATTTCTGCTTGAGTTTATAAAGGTGTGAGGACAGAGGTGAAGATACAAAGGTCACCTCTTCCAGGAGGACAGGCAGGCCCATACGAATGGCATTCTCGAGGGTGCGGAGGAAGTCAGGGTCTGTCAGTTTGATGACCTTCAGGCCATTCTTGGCCTCTCTGGTGCGGATCCAGCGGTTCGCCTGAAATTCACAATGAGAATATGCTGATGAGCTGTGACGAGGACAGTATGTTGTCTCTAAGCAAAATGAAGACATCAAGGGAGAATAAAACAAAAACGACAGGGAGGCCGAGAATGAAGAGAAGCTGGAGGAGAGAGTGTGCACTCGCAGCAACCATACTAAACAGAGACAGAGCAGAGAAGAGTGAATCTGGCTGATTCAGAGGACTTCACTAAACTTGGACTGAAGACACCTTGTGACAAGGTTCTACAGGTTCCCTGACCCGGGTTTTATTGTGTTTACTGTTAGTACCTCAAGCTTCAGCAGCGTCCTACTGCACTGCATTGACTTAACAGATGTTGCTTAGGGGGAAGGTCACCTGATCTTGGGGGTCAATCATTAGGGGCCAACGGCGTCCTCGGGTCACCAGGATGCCGTTCTCAGTGGACACGCTGTCACGGGGCAAACCTTCAGTGTTCCACTGGCGGATCTCATACGGGTCACCCAAGATTCCAGTCAGACTGAAGTTGGAGCTAATGGGAATCCCCAGCTCCTGACAGCGCAAGACCCACTGCTCGATCAGCTACACACAGAGACAGAAAAACATCTGGTCAATGAGGACTAATTCTTGATAATTCTTTATCTTGGTGATGAACAATGGCTTATTTGTAGCGTGTTTTGTCAGTGTTTATTCCCCTAGTGAACTAACAGTGACTAGTACTTTCAAATCAATTTTCGACTAATGCCAATGCAAATAAATAAGCTGGTGGTGGCTCAATAATGGTATGGGGTTAGTTATCTGGCAATCCATGGGACCCCTGGTACATCTACAAACACTGTGTGTGATGAAGTACACCCAATGCATTCATTCTTGTGGGTTTGGCCGGGGCAGCTGTGGCCTAGTGGTTAGGGAACCGGTCTTATGACCGGAAGGTTGCAGTTTCGATCCCCGTCCAGGGCAAGACACGACTCAGGTGCACCTAACTCCCCCAACTGCCCCCCACTCTGGGCAAGGGTGTACAGTGCCCCCTAGTGTTCACTGGTGTGTGAATGCAAAGAGGTCACATTCCTCTGTGTGCAAGCACAGGCCTAAGGACACCAAATTACTCATCTGAGCTTGTGGTTTTGCCATTCCCACTTAAGTTACCAGATCTCAGAATTGTGGCCTATTCTGCAAGAAGTACGGTGTTCATTGCCTACAGAATATTCCTGCCAGCTCCTGTGGGGGACCTACCAAGTATCACTTTCTCTGTAAAAGAGTGTGCTAATATCGTACCAGCTGCCTGTAGTGAGACGTGAAGGCTCCGTAATAAGCCACACACGCGGCTCCAATAAACACATCCCCAACCACATTGTTGATCTCCAGGTTGAACAGCGTCACACTCTCCTGCCAGCGCCCTCGCTCGTCAGCCAGCGCCGAAGTCAGCTTCCCTGAACGACTCAGCCGTGCCTGGGTCAGGGCCATGTTTTCAGCTGCTCGCAAACATGCACATATTTACACACACATCAGTATTTTTGTTCTAATATCAATATAATCTTCTGTTCCTCTCCTCAACTCCTCACCCAGAGACTCTTTGTCAGCTAAGCTGGCACGGAACTGATCCTGCAAAAGCTTGACCTGGTTCTCCACCTCCTGCAGCTTGGCCTGTGTCTGCTTTAGAGTTGCCATAGTGGCATCCAGCTCAGCCTGGTAAAGAACGTTATGATATACGATGAGGAACAAACAGGAAGGAGGAGATCGAACAGCAAACATGGGCGGAGAAACTCACCTGGGCGGAGGCCAGTTTCTCTCGCTTAGGTCCAACTTCTTTGAGCACGCGGGAATAGAGGTCCATGGCTCTCACCCACATGCACATGGATTTGCAGGCTTTGGACACCTTCTCCACCTTCTCCGGGACAAAATCTGGGTTCTGGATGTAGCGCTGAAGCTTCTGAAGGATCTGTGGAGGGATGTTGTCTTTATCGTAGTCAGTCAGTCGCTTCAGGAAGTTGGAGTCCCCAAGGACTTGCTTGGCGCTTGCCCAGTCTGTCCTGTGTTTGGGGGGAATTGTGGGTAGTAAAGGCTAGTGAAGATTAGGGAACCATAGTAAGCACAGACATTATTGGGGTAGGGGAATGCCTGCTGGGATCTGGGACACATCAGGCATCCCCCACTCCAAGGATACGCAACCATCCCTCCAGCACAAGCTTGACCTTATATCACACACACAAACCCTCAGAGCTGCCACGGTACGTACTTGCTTTTCAGCAGGATACACACTGCCTCCATGACGGTCATTACAAGGTCAGGTGGCTTGGTAAACACACGGATCTCAGAGATGTCGGCCTTGTCCAGTGCATCCAGAGCCTTGTTGGCCTTATCCAGAGCAGGCAGAGCCTTGTCCAGATCTTCTTGTGCCTCCCTCGCAATGGCCTGTGTGTTTTTGGCTTTCTCCGCCGCCAAGGCCTCCTCCTCCTTCACCACGCTGCGCACCTTGGGGTCAAAGGTCAGATGAAAAAAAAAAACAGTAACATGAACGTCTGTTATTCCAGTTTTTTTAACAGTCCTTCTACTGTTTTATTAACAATCCATCCATCATCCCACCACACACAGACCTGGTCGGCTTTCTTCTGGTCCACGGCAATTTTCTCTGTCAGGGCGGTGACGTCGATGGATTTCTGCTTCAGCACGGGCTCCAGGGCAGACAGCTCCTCCTTCATCTTATCTACCAGCTCATTGGTCTCCAACAGCTTTGTCAGACCGTTCTTCACTCGATCACGAGACTGCGAGCACACACACACACATACATGTGATTATTCTCATTTGAATTAGGGGGGGGTCATATCTGTGTTATGGAGGTTGTGTGGTCAAGCCCCCTGGTGATGAACCCTCACCGCCTCCAGTTGCTGTCTCTTAGTTTCCAGCATGCTCAGGTAAAGGTTAATGAGCTCCAGATAAGAGGTCGGTGTGGTGTAATAGCGGCGACGGAGCTCCGAGTAGAAACGCTCGGCCATTGCCGTCACGCTCGTGTGGATCTCTACGCACATCTGAGACAAGGAGTTTTTCATTTCGTCGCTGCTGAAGTCCACAGTCTGGAAGAACATCTGAGAGACCGACAGCAGAGCCTCTGGCGGCCACTGAGAGACAGATATATACACAATTAACATAGTAATAACCATTAATATCTGGACATCAGGAAATGCAACAACTTCAGACAACACTTAGGTGCCAGAAAAACTGGTACAGAAGTGCCTATGCGAAATACTTAGCAAGTCACAGCAGAGTCACCAGATCTCAAACCGGTGTCGTTCTGCAGGAAACATGGTGTTCAATGCCTACAGAATATTTCCGCAAGTTCATAAAGTCCACAGCCTGTCATATTTCAGCAGTCCTACCCTCCTTCCTAAGTATTAGACTGCTGACCCGGTTTTCCTGGCACTTCAGTGTACATAATAACACTGAGTCATTTTCATTGACGTCTAGATCTAAAGTAGCATGCAGTGCACAGCTATACACTCACAAACTTTATTGTATTACCATCTCTATATATAGATAAACTCACTGTCTTTTACACACACACTCTCTCTCTCTCTCTCTTTTTCTCTTGCGCACTCCACATAGCAATTAACACAATGCTTTCATAAACAGCCTGCAGAGATATCCGGCAGCATGCGACTCATTAACTCGCTGGATGTACGGAGGAGAAGCGGAAGATTGGAAGGCGAAGACAGGAGACAGACAGAGATAGAGAGAGAGAGAGAGAGAGAGGGAAGGATAGATGTAGAGAGCAAAGATTGCATGAATAAAAAAAGAGAACGAGCCTGAGGCATCTGTGGCCAATACAAATTATCTGTAGAAGAATGAGAGCAGTAACACACACACACAATGCTCGGCCACACCAGACCCAGTCTGTCTGACAAATAATTGTTATTACATCATAACAGCAAAGTGCCAGAAAAACTGGCACACCAGTCTAATACTTCCTGGCAGGGAACGGACTCCACAAGCTTGTGGAAAAATTCTGATGGCAATCAATGCCATATTTCCTACAGAACAGTCCATAGGATTTTTTGTGTTCCATAGCATGTCGCATGGCATCCTATGTGTTTGATATGGCATTATGGAGCCACCACCTACCTATGTATTTTGCATAGGGTCGTCTGTACCACTTTTTTCTGGCACGAGAGTGTAAACCAGGAGGCGTAATTATGGAGGTTTTTGGAACCAACCTGGACGAACCAGTCAATAGTGCAGCAGTTGACGAGCGAGGGGAACATACGGCAACGCGAGCGGAAGGCATCGCCCACCGGACTCATGCACAACACGATGTGCAGCTTCTCCCGTACGCGTGAGATGAAGTACTGGAAGACCTGCGAGTGGAAATCTGGGCATTATTTCATACAGTATGGATGGATAGAATAAATGGATGGTGAAAAGCAGAAGGATAGATTGATGACTTGGCAGAGATAGATAGAAGTATGAACTATTACATTAATAGATGGAATACAGGTGAATGAATGTATGATGCTTGCATAGTTTTATGTGGATACAAGGAGTCCAGACCCTCTGAGTAGGAAACTCATTTCAGCCATGTTATATCATTTTTCACTGTGGCAAATTCATTCCAGGGACATGTAAAATGTAAACAGAAGGATTTACAGTACATGGTCGATTGTGTACCTCGTCCCGGTTCCCCTCGGGGATACCCGCTTCCTTGGCGCGGGGCCTTGTCGCTGCCAGGACCTGCTCCAGCTCGTCCTTCTCAAACAGGTTGGGAACCTCGCCAGAGTTCAGCATGTTGTTGATGTCTTCCAGGAACTCCTCGACTACAATCTGAGAAAGTCACAAACAGATCATTACGTACACGACACTTCACCATGGGAACTCTTGCACAGATGACAAGTACAGCATGAACTGCTCTGGGCAGCTCTGGCCTGTTTTAGACAGGGTGAAAAGACACCTGTATGATTTGATTCATGTTGCATTTTAAACCGAAGAATGTTTCATTAAGACCCAATGGAACTGGACTAACTTGTGGGAAATGGGTGTAATATGTCTCCTTTAAAGGGATGAACTAAAGCAGCCACACTGTAGTATAGACTATAGATGTGCCTTAGTGCTGCAGTGTTATCCTGTAAGGGTAAACTGAGCAGTAACATTGGATTTGGGGAAGATCTGGTCAGTACCTGAGTGTCAGTAAAGAGGAAAACCATGTCCTTGCCCTCCACGCCGGCCAGCTTGTACAGTTTACGCAAATCTTCGTGGAAACTGTCGTAGTTGTAGCCACGGCTGAGTTCAATCTGGAAGCAGCGGTAGCCACACATGTGAGCGGCCAACCGGGTGAGAGATTGCTTCCCTGTCCCGCCCACACCCACCAGCAGGGCGTTGCCGCGTTCTTGCCGAATCATGCGGGCGATCCTGGAAGAAAATGGCGCGAGGTTTACAATGCATCAAGAACCAAAACACAGACGATCAGCTACTGGTTCAGGTTCATCCCTACTGTTCCTTTTTGTGCCAAATGACTCATTTAAATTAAACTTGCAGTTGATGCATGACCAGAAAAACTGGCCATTTAGTTTTATTTTAATCAGCCACAATGGCCAATAGAGGGCTCAGAATTGTGGATTCCTCTGTAGGAGTGGTGATGTTTGTTGCCTACAGAAGCTTATGAAGTCCATCCCCCATTGTATTTCTGCAGTCTTACACTTACTTATAAGTTATTTTGGCACTTCAGTGTATAACAATCAACCATTATATCATTGATCACCCAATCCCCAATTATTAAAGTCACTTATTATACCTGGAGACATGTTCAACAGCGTCCTGGAAGAACACAAGCTTGGTCTCCTTGGCGAAGGTCATGTTGTAGTCATCCAGGTAGTCCTGCAGAACATTCCTGATCTTCTCGGTGTCTGTCAGTTCTTCGTAAACGCGGTCTGCCTTGTCTGCTCCAACCTACACAAAATGTTCAGCAAACTCTCAGTCAGTGTAATGGACTAACTAAAGCCCTATGTATGGCAAAAGAGCAGATATGAAGCAGGATTATCTGAAAGCACTAAAGAATCAGTCATATGTGGAGTTATCTGAAGCCTCCTTATGACTTATGTCTTTCTCATCATTCCTTCAGATTCTGACTTAGCCATGCTCCCTATACACCCAATATTCCCAATGCTTTTTAAAATAATATTGCAGATATTTTTTCTTTTAATTCGTCACCCATCTGTAGGGTAGCCAAACCCTTCTTTGGTAAACGTTGTCTTTGGTATGACCCCAAACCTATAAAATTTCATTACATCCTGTTCTAGTGTTAGGGCTTCCCCGTCACCAATGCTCTTCAGTTACATGACTACACCTCCCAGAATCCATAGGGAACAGGCAAGATGGCTGCACCCAGCTACTCAATTCCAACCAGTTTTCAGTCACCAGCTTATTGACTTTATTTCTCATTGTTTTTGGTTTAGGATTACACTGATGTGCTGGAAAAACTGGTTCACCAGTCTTATACTTGGTAGATCCCCAATGGGGCATGGACTACATAAGCCTGCAGAAATATTCTGTAGGCAATAAACACCATACTTCCCGCAGAACGCTTTACAATTCTGAGATCTGGGGATCAGGTAGGAATGGCAGAACCCCAAATTCAGATGAGTCTTCCTTTAACCATAATTTAGCGTCTGTGGCACATTGTCCTGTTGGAAGCCCATCAGAACCGGTTTAACTCATTACGCATAGATGTACCAGGGTCCCATGGAATACCAGCTAAACAAACCCACAATGTGCATTGTTGTGTATTTTGTATCAGTTTAGCTGACACTTTAGCTGATGATACTTTTGTTTCTGATGAATCCTGTATTGATTTTGTCTCTAACAGGACCATGCATGTTTAAAAACGCCAAATGATGTTTGGAGGAACACTCTAGAGTTTGGGGTCTTGCTACTCCCCCTAAGTCACCAGATCCCATAGGGGACCTACCAAGTATTAGACGGGTCTACCGGATTTTCTGACACTTTAGTGATGCTTAGTATTATTATAACATCAGGGAAATGCACTGTTTATGCTGTTGAAGGGTCACCTTGATGAAATCTCCAAAGATAATCGGATGCTTGGTGAGATGACCGGGCTCCAAAGTGATGCGGAAATGTTTACCTGAAAGGTACAACGGAGACTGACGTCAGACAAAAGACACTTCTTCCTGTAGCATCCATTACACTCTGTACACCATCTGCCCCATTTCAGCTTTCACTTCTCATATATGGTCATCGTTTTCAGATTTAAGAGTGTGTACCAGTTTTTCTGGCACGTCACTCTACAATGACACTCAGGGAACTTCTTCAGACTCTATGAGCTCTTATTAAAGTTTGTTACAAAGAGCGACAGAGATATGGAGAGAGGATAATGGAGATGTCTTACTGGCCATGTCACAGATCATGGTGTTGAAGTAGGTCTTGTCCTCGCTGTTGATGAGGCGGTCGTGAAACACCCGCTGACACTCGTGACAGAAAAGACGGAACAGCTGGTTCGGATCCTGCACCGTGCCTGGCTCGCACTGCAGCATGCCTAGACACAAACACACCGCTCGACATAAGTGTGTATGTGTATGTGTGTGTGTGTCTGTGTATGTGTGTGTGTGTGTGTGTGAGCATGTGTGTGTAGAAAACTGGCAATTCTTATTCTGGCAATAGATGTATTTAAATATGTTTGTTTGCTGATTATTATTATTTATTTCATTTATATTTTTGTTTATCTATTTGTCTGTCTTTGCTTGTTTGTTTTTGATTATTACTTTTTATCTATTATTTTTTTTATCTATTATCAATTATTAGTTTTTATCTATCTGTATCTATCTATCTGTTTGTTTACGTATTTGTTTATATTTTTATTTATTTTATTTTTGGTTTATTAATTCTTATTGTTTATTTATTTGTAAATTTATTTGTCTGTGTCTGTTTGTTTTATTTGTCTGTCTGCGTTTATTTATTATTTGTTTGTTTGTGTTATTATTTATGTATTTTTTATTTCTTTATTTGTCTGTCTGTCTGTGCCTGTGTTTCTGTCTATTATTTATTTTTTATTTATTTATTATCTGTTTGTTTATGTATTTGTTTATATTTTTATTTATTTTATTTTTTGTTTATTATTTCTTATTGTTTATTTATTTGTAAATTTATTTGTCTGTCCCGGTCTGTTTATTTTATTTGTCTGTCTGCGTTTATTTATTTATTTATGTATTTTTTATTTCTTTATTTGTCTGTCTGTCTGTGCCTATTATTTATTTATTATCTGTTTGTTTATTTGTTATATTTTTTATTTTTTTATTTTGTTTGTAAATTATTATTATTAGTAGTAATAGTAGTAGTAGTAATAGTAGTATATTAATTAATTGTTCTTAATTAATTAATTAGTTGTCTTCTTAATTGGTTTGACAATTACCTGATCTCCTTTTTAATTAGTTTAATTACTATTATTTTATGATCAGTTTTGCTCTCTTCATCTTGCTCAGGTGTAGTGAAAGTAGTGATGGTGAGTCCAGAGAGCAGAATCGGCCAATGCTCTCTGGGGCGGAGGGAAGGGCAGCGAAGAGTCTCTCCCCTGTCAATCACAGCGACGCTAGCCAATCATGGACGTCTGTGAGCTCATGCATACAGAAGTGGGAGAGAGCTTTTTTTCTCCTAGTGTTTTTACATGGGTTCTCAGTCGGCTAGCAAGTAAGAGAGGTTTTATTGCATGTCACAACTCTGCAAGCCATAATGTGTGTGTGTGTGTGTCTCACCCTGCACACACTTGGACAGATCCCGGAGGTTGAACACATAGTGTGATTTGGCCGGGGTAGGCAGCAAATCCACGCTCATGCGACGGTAAATCTCCACTGCAGCGTTCACTATGCTGTCTCCGGCCTGGTTCACTGCCGCTGGGAAATCACTGAGGAAGCCACACAGGATCGCCTGCATGAACACACACACAAACACACACACACACACACACACACACACCAGATGGTCTACAGAGTCGACAAAGCACATAGACTGAATATCCGGCTAATGCTTCTACACACATGTTGAAAAGGCACTGAGATACATCGGTACCGCCCGGGTATGTGTGTGTGTGTGTGTGTGTTTAACAGCTTACTGTAGTGCGCAATGAAGTGTCTGAAAAACGGGTACACTCATCTAATACTTGGTAGGTCCCTCATGGGAAATATGATGGGGCATGGTAGGCAATGCTAGCTTTCCTGACTTGCGTGGGAACCCCAAATTCATCCCTCTCGCCATCATTTGGCGTCTGGTGGACATTCCTGCAGTCAGCATGCCAATTGCACACTACGTCCAAATTTGTGACATCTGTGGAATTGTGCTATGATAAAACTGCACATTTTAGAGTGGCCTGTTATTGCGGCCAGCCTGAGGCACACCTGTGCAATAATAATGCTGCCTAATTAGCATCTTGATCTGCCACCCCTGTGAGGTGGATGGATTATCTCGGCAAAGGAGAAGTGCTCACTAACACAGATTTAGACAAATTTGTGAACAATAT
>JAOVVF010000033.1:9715665-9726405 GCA_028565595.1 Duopalatinus emarginatus | reverse complement strand
AAGTTAATATATATTTATATATGCTGAAATGGCAGAAAAAATGGTACAGACTAGACTATGCTAACAGTGGAGGCTTCCGGCCATCACAGTTTTAAGCGTGGTTTAATAGTTGGAGCTCTTGAGATGGGAGGTAGAAGCAAAGTCTGGATTTTCACATATGCTACGTGTGAAAGAGTTCCACCGGTTCATGTCCTGTATTCATTCTAATGGATTTGTCCTCTTCAAACTGGACAACGCACATCTAGAGACGACAAATTATGGTTGGAGTTCAGGGTTTTGTCATCAGATCTCAATGTTATGGAACACATCTGGGATGCCATGTGACATCATTGGTGGTACACCATTCTAATATTGGAGGGAGCTTGTGGAGATATTCTGTAGGCAGTGGACACCGCACTTCCTCCAGAACTCTCCACAATTCTGACATATTCCAAGGTGTAGGATTTCGTTGCATGAGAGACTGGATTAAGGATTCATCTTCTAACAAGAGAATGACCCTAAGCACACAGCCAAGACATCTCTGTCTTTGAGTGGACTGGGCAGAACCCAGTCAAACATCTCTGAAGAGACCTGAATAATCGCTGTCCACCGACGGTCTGACGAATGGCAGAAAATCTCGAATTCTAGTTGTGCAAACCTTGCGGCAAATGTGAAAAAAAGTGAAAGAGTATAAAGACTTTCCGAATGCACTGATACTACTTGAGGCAGTGCTGTACGCTTATCGTCTGAAACGATTCTCGCTAACCGACGCTGGTCACGTTCACCCTGAGTCTTTTCACTGCCACACTGCTGTCATAGGTTTGAGGTTTTTCTTGAATTCTCATAGTTATGATACACCCTTTAAATGGTCGTACGTGATAATCCAAACTTTGCTTCTACCTCCGAAATGCTACGACCCATCACACCAGCTCCAACTATTAAACCACGTTGGAAATCACTAAAATCGTGATGAATTTTCATCCTCTTGAAGCTCTAGAAGCTTCCATAGATATCTATTTCTTGTCTATGCCAGTTTTTCTGGCACACGCCCTTCCCTTATATACGTAAACCCTTCAAGTCAGTATTTTCCGTTTCCATCTTGCGTTCATGTACCTTTCCTACTCCGGTGATGCCGGTGAAAAGCACGGAGCGTCCCACCGACAGCAGTTTCTCCATCAGGTACCCATAACGCACCGTGTCTACCGTAGGCACCAACATCTCGAAGAACGGAGTCTCTGGGTTATACCTATGCAAAAACATGACCGTGACATACCATGACACTTGGTACAGGGTGGGGACATCTCACAATGTCCCGTGACACCTCAAAGTGTTTTATTGCTCTTATACATCCTTATAAAATTCCAATGGGGGTGTGTTTGTGTGTTGGTCAACCTGAAGCTTGGAATGATCTTGTCCCATGGCTCCAAGCAATGAGTCTCGAAGTCCATATACAAACCATAAAGGTCCCTTCCACTCTGGAGCTGAAAGACAGAGAGACAAAGAGAGAGAGGTCTGTAGAGCTGAAAGGCTGCATTAAAAACAGAAACGTCGTCTTTTCATCTCGTTTCTCTTTCCGGATGTGATACTGCTAATAAACCAGGAGAAAATAAGTTCATAAATAATTTTTCCAACCTCGTCTGATTCCATATTTGGTGTCAGGCTCTTTCCTCCTTCTCTCGCTCTCGCTCTGAACTTTATTTCAGAAAGTTCAGCTCTGAAATGAATATCATCCCCTAGCAGGACGCGTTCTCTTATAAAATATTTAAGACAGCCAGTTTCATGGACAGAACGAGATGAAAGGGACTTCGAGGAGAGTCTTTTAAAAGTCAAAAGCCGAATATAAAGCCGTGCACGTACACTGAAGTGCCTGGAAAACTTGTACAGACCAACCTATTTGAAATACATGGCACCACAATGGCTTCATAACGGTGTGGGGTTTGTTTAGCTGGCATTCCATTAGACCCCTGGTACATCTATAAACGTCTCTGATGGGTGAAAGCTACAAGTGATAAGTTACACCTGTTCATGTCCTGTATTTATTCTAATGGGTTTGGCCTCTTCTAAACAGGACAATGCTCCACCACACACACATCTAGAGATGCCAAATTATGGTTAGAGGAACACTCTAGGAATCTAGGAAGTGTGGACCATTTTGCAGGAAGTACAATCAAGCTTGTGGGGTCCATGCCCATTGAAGGACCTACCAGCATTTCAGTGTATTGACCAGAAATGCACGTCTCTACACCCAGACGATCCGAAAAAGCTATCCTGTATTTTAAGCAGTGTAGCAAAATACCCGGGCGTTAGGGTCTCCCTCGAACTGACTCCAGACAAAGTCACCCCAGCGGCTCTCGGTCAGATTCCCGCCTACAGCCCAAAGGTAGCAGAACACGAATGTCTGGCACAGCATGGCCTTCAGTCCAGAGGAGTCCTGTAGACACACATACAATGGTTCCAGAATATGCAGTGGACATCACGGTTGACCTGAGAACATGAGACGGATTGTACCATTATAAGGCTGGGGCTGTCCTTGCTGAACAGCAGCGCCTCGAGGAGGCAGCAGAGGGTGGTCACTTTGCTGATGTCCACCTGAGCCATGGCCTGGTTGCAGTGTTTGCGGACATACTGGAGACCCTTTTCGACGTGGGCCTCGAAGAGCTCCATCAGGTACGCGTGCACAGGCTCGGTCACCTATACACACACACACAATATTTCTCAGTATAATGAGGTCCAAGAGTTTGGATAGAGGTGAAGGTGGAATGTCCGGACCTTGCCTGAGAGGCCAGTGAGCCACGTCTGCACGTATGGCATCCATTTCAGCTCCTCTGGGTCGATGTAGACCATCCCACAGCGACTGACTGTGGCTGGAGAGGCTACAGCTAGATCCTGAACCTGCGAGACGGAAGGACAGACAGATAAAAAGTCTGTAAATCATCGTGGACAACTTTTGCGCTTTTCTACCACCATACCTCGAACAGCATGCGTATCGAGGGTGTCAGCTTGATCCTTTCGCTGTTAGCCAGACACAGCATCTTGTTATCGTCCAACACGGTGTTCATGTTCTCGATCCACAGCGCATCCACAGGTCCGTCGCTCACCACCCACTTGTGCGTGTCTCCAGGGTCGCTGGAGGCGGCGCGGACGCACAGCGCCATCAGCCCGTCCCTCCACTCCAGTGTGAGTGGGTTGACTTCACCATACAGCTCACCCATGCTCACAGACTTTGGATTCAGCACGTAGGTCTTGACAGGCTGGTAGAAGGGATTCGTCTCGCAGCCCTCCTCATCGTGTAGGGTGGCCAGAGCATCAGCGAGGACGCTGTATACCACTGTCTTACCGCCTCCTGTAGGGCCCACCAGCATGACGCCATGGCGCACAAGCATGGTCTCGTAGAGCTGTATCACCTTGGCAGTCATGCTGGGGATGGGCTGTAGGGAGCGGGCACTCAGAGCCGCCTCGATGCTTGACTGTAGCACTCCGTAGTCATGCCCGGGGATACACACGCCAGGGAAGAGGTCTGAAAGAATCCCGCTATGAGAAACATTTGATTAAATAGATCAGGATGGACGTCCAGGTTCAGGATCGGACGTTATTTTTGTATCACTTACCCAAAAAGCTCTGCATCGTCCTTAAGGAACTTGGGCAGGTTGGAGTCTCGGAGCGCCCTAATCAACACCACGTCCTCACTCAGCTCTGGGTTCTCTCGCTTTAGAGACCTGGAACAAATACATACAGTAATGAAATAAAATCATTAATGCATTTTCTTCTCCCACACACACATAGACAGTGAAGAGCCAGAAAAATGGACGCAGAGCCTAAAATACATTCCATGTGACCCCTGGTACATCTACAAATGTCTCTGATGAGTTACACCCATTCATATCCTGTGTTCATTCTGACATTCGGGTTTGACCTCTTCAGAGAGGACAACGTGCCACCACATACATCTAGAGATGCAACATTTTGAAACAGGATTGTGGACCATTCTGCAGGAAGTATGGTGTTTGTTTTACCTACACAATAAGAGTCCTGTAGTGGAACCAACCAAGTGTTGGACTCGGTGTAGAACCGGTGTACCAGTTTTGGCTAATTTAAGTTTAGAAACACCAGCTCAGGTTCAGACAAAATGGCTGCCGTCAACATGTCACAACCCACCCGTTCCTAGTTCTTTGATTTCTAATGTCTACCTGTAATCTGCTAATTAGTCATAACGTCAACAGCCCCAGGCTACCAGGGGGAGCATATGGGGGTTAGGTATGTTGCTCGAAGGCACTTGAGTCATGTCATTCATGTCAGTTGTGGGGATCGAACCGATGACCTTCTGGTCAGAAGGCTGGTATGATGTCACTCATCTCACTGTCCTTTCACAGCTCATTGTTTGGATTGATCGAAAAACAAAAGGAATGGATATAAATGCCAAACCATGTATGGAGACAGCCGTACCCTGCCATGACGAGAACGGATTTGACTGCTCTCATGCCAAAGTCATAGTGGTCCTGCTGGGAGAGCTGCTCACTGCACAGCTTATACATCTGAGTCATCTTCCTGGCTAAGGTCTTACTGGACTCAAAGCCTTCAGAGTATAAGATCACCTAGACAGACGGAGAGAGAGAGAGAGAGAGAGAGAGAGAGAGAGAGATTTTTATTTATTTATTTATTTATTAAGAATGGAGTAACATGCTGAACGGTGAGACAGGGGCACCTCGGCAATGAGGGCGTAGTTGGGAACCATCATGGAGATGGGTCTGAAGAGGGCCTTCAGATTGTCTGGAAGTTCAGTCCTGCCTGCATAGCCCGGGTTCATCGTGATGAAGGCAGCGCATGTCGATACCAGCTTGATATCCCTGCCTTCAAACGTGAACCGGGACAGCTACACACACACACACACTACATAACTGAAGCTTACAAAGCATAGTATCTGAGAATGTCTGTTTGCTGTTAAAAGGAGAAAATCCTTGAGGAACTTTTGAAGGTTCCTCAGTTTAAAACTGTGGAGGAACCTCTTAGGTTGCTTTGAGGAACCTTCTCAGTTATATCCAAATAAAGATCCTCTAGGAACCTTACTTCTAATGGGTTCTTTGAGGAACCTGATTTTATATTGAGGAATACCAAAAGTTCTTCCAGGCACTCTCTGAGGAACATTGGAGGAGCCCGTAGGTTTTTGGAGTAACCTAGGAGGTTCTTCAATAAACTACTGATTTTTACAATGTGTGTGTTACCTTGGCAGCTTTTGCCTTCCTGATAGTGATGAGCTGTTGTGCGATGACAGAGAGCACCTCGATGTTAATGCGGTTAAACTCGTCGAAGCAACACCAGGCTCCGGACTGAGCCAAGCCGCTGAAGAAGGTGCCCATCATCTACAGACACACACACATACACACACACTGATTATAAAGATGAATGCATTTCATTGATACCCTGTAAGGTACAGGAGTGAACCTACGAGGAGTGAATAAACCAGGTACCCAAAATACAGCAGATGTGAGTGCAGAAGATAGTGAGAAACACGGTGCTCTGCTGCCTCCTTCTGGACAGACAGCAATACTACACCTTGTAATCGAGTCCATCCGAGCAGTTAAAGACTACACACTGGATAGCCAGGGCTTTGGCCAGGTCTTTAGTCGTCTCAGTTTTTCCGGTGCCAGCAGGACCTGCCGGAGCGCCTCCCAGGTCCAGCTGTAGTGCCCCCATCAGACACAAGTAACAGCGATCCTTAAAAACCAAAACAAACATGCACACACACACACATTATAATATATAGCTTTAATAACACATTACTGCACGTCAATATTGTGCATTATAAATTCATAACATGTTTTTAGCATGTATTACAGTAAGCGGTGTGATGACCAGGCGTGGACAGGCTCCCAGGTACTCGTATCCGTAGGTGTACTGAGACAGGGCCATTTTGGCCACACAGTTGTCCAGATCCACGTCCCAGTAGTAGCGCAGCTGCCTCTGCCACTCGAAGTGGCCGCTCGAGTCCACCTATGTGAACACATACCCGCAAACTGATTGGGTATGAAATGGATTATGCTGAGTGGGACACTTGTCTAGGTTTGGTGTTTCCACCCAAGCCACCAGATCTGAGAATTGTGACTGTTCTGCAGAATGTATGGTGTTCATTACCTACAGCGAGGTGGTAGAGTCCATGCCCTGTGGGGGACCTACCAGGTATTAGACTGGTGTACCAATTTTTCTGACCTGTGCTTTGAACATACCCTGTCTTTGATGAGCTCAGTGACGATGTCTCTGGCATGGACGTCCACGGTGATGAGAGCTGTGATGATGTTCCGATGGATTTTGGGCAAGTTACCTCGCACCAGAGCGGCGAGTGCATTCAGCCTCTGTATACACACACACACAGAGGTAGCAATAATATGCTTTAAGACCTGTTAGTAACCTGTTGGTGGTTCCATAATGGTATCTAGTTTGTTTAGCTGACGTTCCACAGGACCCCTGGTACATCTACGGACGTCTCTGACAGGTGAACACTATGTTTGACGAGTTACACTAGTTCATGTCCTGTATTCATTATGATGGGGTTGTCCTCTTCTAGAAACACCAAATTAATGGGTTTGGGGTTTTGTCATTCGCACCTAAGTCACCAACGTTATCGAAGACATCTGGGATGCTGCATTGCTGAACACAGAAATCCTACACCTGCTACTGAACACTACAGAAATGTGGACCGTTCTGCAGGAAGTATGGTGTCCATTACCTGCAGGATATTTAGTCCATGCCCTGTTAGGGGCCTACCAAGTATTAGACCTCTGTACCAATTTTTCTGGCACTTTAGTGTAGTGACAGGAAATCACCTCAATGTTTGTGAGCTCAAAGTGCTGGAGGGCCTGGACCTGGTCATGGTCTCCCTCCAGGCAGTTTTCCATGTCTCTGCACCACATCAGCTGCGAGATGGTCAGCACCACCTACATGAAAAAAGGTGTAAGCAGATAACCCACATAAGTGAATGCACACACTACAAGGGGCAACTATCTACCTTTCCCAGGGAGTAGTCAGGGATTAGGTTCATTGCTCAAGGGCACTTTCTTCAATTTCATTTCTGTTCAATTCTGATTAACAAACCTGTGAAGGATGTCCGGCCACCACCCACTCGGCCCGCGGTTTGCCCTGGTAGTCGGCGATGGCGGCCTTGCTGAGGCGCCTGAGAGAGGTGAACATGGCCTCCTCGACCTTCCCTAACCAGTCCTCCACATTCCCACGAGCCTTAAGACCTTTTCCTAGAGCCACCTACACAGACGCACACACATAGTCAAAAGTGTACATATTATATTTAATAAAAAATACTAAAAGAATTTAAACGTGATGGTGACCTCCTCTCCCTCAGGCGAAATCATGGCCAGGATGTCGTTAGTGTACACTTTCTGAGCGCCTTCGGCGATGTCGGGGGTCTGCAGGGCAAACTCCAGCCGGGAAATGGCATCGAAGCACTTCCTGAGGTGCGGCTGCACAGCCTGAGGGTTGCGGGTCTGTGCCAGGATCTCCAACAGCTCGTCGTTGGACAGGAAGTAGAACCTGGCGCATGAACACATATGTAAGTGCCAAGCACAAGTAAAAAAAAAACTGTTTGTCTAGGTGGTTTCCACACCTGGGGAAAATAACTCTCTTCGACTCCAGGTAGGCCTCCAGACATTTCTGAATCTGGTCCAGTAGAGCGTTATTATTCTTAAAGGTCTCCAAAAGACCTGAAGGGCAAAAGAGGAATATATGAATATATAAGTGCCAGAAAAACTGGTACAGACGAGGCTATGTAAAATACATTGATGCCACATCTTCTAGTGTGTATATAAAGCAATAGACATCTATAGAAGCTTGTTTCATGCCTGACCTGGCTGTGTAGCCGAATGCAGCGCGTTGGGAGACTTGTTCACGTTGGTCATGATCTCCTTCCAGGATTTGTCCACCTGCACAAACATCTTGGCCTCCATCGGGAGCTGCCTCTGGATATCAGGGGCATTGAAGATGTTTTCTAAATAAAGCCAGTTCCTCTGGCAGGTCAACCACTCGTCCTGTCCAGAGAGAAAGAGAACAAACTATATAACTGTGCAAGGACCAGAGACTGGTGTTGAGTTGATCATCTGTGATCGATTACCAGTGTCTGGCTAAATATGGAGAGCTTTTGCAGCCACGCATCTACTTTTGTCTTGATGGGACCCACGTAACGTGAAGACGCCACCGTGGCCATGTTGATGCAGCTGTCATCCAACAACACCTACACACAAAAACACAAGTCCACAACTGAGATGGGATCATTTATGAGATTCCTACATGAGAACCATGTGACGTGTTACCTGGATTTCATCTGTGCCTCCCAGAATAAACACGTCTTTGTGGTCACGGTGTAACAGCACCACAAACTCTGTGGTCTTCCATGAATCCTCCACCTATGAGCAATGGGGAGTCTATAAATCTGTGCAAACATGACATGTTTGAGGCGTGGATATGACGTTCCTAGCCACTTACCTTTTTGACCATTGTCTCCAGAGCTGCCTCTCCTGAAGCCTGGCCTGAAACCTGAGAAACACAGTGAGGTCAAATCTTCTTGTCCAACATAGAATTGGACCAAGCGATCAATCCAACTCATCAAAGTCTCTAAAACATCTCTCATCCATCCATCCATCTATCCAACCATCCATCTGTCCATCCATCCAATCATCCATCTGTCGATCCACCCATCTATTCATCAATCCATTAAACCATCCATCCATCCATCTATCCATCCATCTATCCTCCATCCATCTATCCAATTATCCATTCATCTGTCCATCTATTCATCCATCCATCTACCCATCCATCCAACCATCCATCCATTTTCCTCTATCCTGGAACGTGTCTCTGACCTCCTGGATCTCTGCAGCATAGCTGAAGACATTAAGTTCTCTTAGGGCTTCAAGACTGTATGGCATCTCCAGCAACTTGACCCCCACAATGCTCTCCAACATGCGCCAGTGCCGTTCTTTCAGACACGGGTTATGCAAGTCAGTGATCACTGGTAGCTACACACACACACACACAGACACACACACACAAACACAACCATTAAACAACATGAAACGGCAATGACAAATCTGATCCAACTTGAAGAAATACTGCTCCACCATTTTCTTCATGGTGTCCACACCAGCCTTGAGGCGGGGTACAACGCTGTTGGCCGGAAGTCCTTTTTCCAGTTGGTTTCCGTACTTGCTGTACTTGTTCACCTGGGCACTCAGGATCTCCGGGTCAAGATCAAGAAAGTTACTCTGCAAACAAGAGGGTAATGTAAGAATATGGCAATTTTATAAACTGAAGTGTCAGAATAACTGGTACAGACAAACCTATGGAAAATACATAGGCTAGTAGTAGTGGTGGCTCATAATGCTATGGGTTTTGTTTAGCTGGAATTCCATGGGACCTCTGGTACATCTACAAATGTCTCTGACACATCAACACTATGTGGGTTGAGTTACACCCATTCATTTGGCCCCAGCTTATGTATTCTGCATAGGCTCGTCTGTAGTGCTGAATAACTCCCATGGATTAACATTCAGGATCTGGGACTGTAAATCCAGGAGCTGATGTTCAGGATTGTGAGCTCTGGAACACACTGTAGTGTACACATCTGTACATGATTGTGTATACCTGCATCCAGCTGTTCTGCAACTTGTCCCACTCCTCTAATGAATCCCAAAGCAAATGTTTCAGCTTCACCTCAGCACTCAGCTCCTCCAGAGAGTCATACCTAGTCACTTCCACCTAAACACACACACACACACTTATAAAAATACATGCAGAAACAACACGCAGACGAGCAACAAGAGATTCATGAACGTCCATGCGGGAACTGAAGCACTGGAACATTTCGCGACCTTGAAGTTCTTCTGGTAGGATTTGTAGAGGAAGGCTTGCTCTTGCAACTTATCTGTGGATTTCTGGATCTCTCCCAGCAACGTTCGGACTTCATCTTGGTTTGCCTCAATATCCATAATCAAAGGGTTCTAGAAAGACAAAGAAGGAAACAATGCCTCACCTGAAAGAATTAACAATACGCCAAAGTCTGTATCACCCGTCTTACCTCTGCTTGTTCTTTGATCCTCTCCACCTCGTCATTGAGATCTGCCACATCTTGTTGGACGTGCTCACAGAACTTGGCCAAGTTATCTTCTCTCTCGTCCACCGCCTTCTCGATTGCGTTAACCAGAGACGACTTAGACGGTTGAAGTGTGGAGAAAATGGCCAGGTCTTCCTTTGGAGTGGGTATGGAGTAGCTTTCGATCAGCGTATACATCTGGCACACTAGGTCGGTCTCTTCGCTTAGGTATCCAATCTGAGAAAGAGAAAGAGTAATGGACATTAATTCCATCATAATTATCATAAATACTGTGAGTAATAAAAGAATTAACCACCAAGGCTTGCCACAAAAACTGTGGCAGGAAAACTGGTACACCATTCTAATATTTTATGGGTCCGTCCCCCATGAAGCCTCTGTAGGCATTTAACACCAAACTTCCTGCAGAACGGTCAACAATTCTGAGATCTGGTGACTTAGGTGGGAATGGCAAAACCCCAAACTCAGACGAGTGTTCCTCTAACCATAACTTGGCATCTCTAGACGTATATGGCAGTGCATTGTCCTGTCAGAATAGGCCAAATGCAATACATGAAAGGGTGTATGTACATTTGTAGATGTACCCGGTGTGCCATGAAATCCCATCTAGAGACCCCATACCATTAGGAAGCCTCCGCAGATGTCTGTTGCTT
>JAOVVF010000033.1:9682253-9701572 GCA_028565595.1 Duopalatinus emarginatus | reverse complement strand
ATTCTACAAGTTCTCACATTGATAATACTACAAGTACCACTTATTCTACAAGTTTACACATTGATAATACTACAAGTACCACTTATTCTACAAGTTCACACTTTGATAATGTTATTAGTACCACTTATTCTACAAGTTCACACATTGATAATGTTACAAGTACCACTTATTCTACAAGTTCTTACATTGATAATGTTACAAGTACCACTTATTCTACAAGTTCTCACATTGATTATACTACAAGTACCACTTATTCTACAAGTTCTCACATTGATTATACTACAAGTACCACTTATTGTACGGTTTTACACATTGATAATACTACAAGTGCTACTTATTCTACAAGTTCTCACATTGATTATACTACAAGTGCTACTTATTCTACAAGTTTACACATTGATAATGTTATAAGTACCTCTTATTCTACAAGTTCACACTTTGATAATACTACAAGTACCACTTATTCTACAAGTTCACACTTTGATAATACTACAAGTACTCCTAAAAGGACTACAAGTATTACACAAATACTACAAGGACTACTTTTTCTAAGTTCTCACATTGAAAATACAAGTACAGATTTTCTTCTACAAGTTTGTGTGTGTGTGTGTGTGTGCCCCTCCCTCTCTCTACTGCTAGCTGTTTGATCATCTCCATGGTTATACTGTCTCCATTTGGCTCTTAATGCTTAACCGTGTAGGTTGCATTAGTGTCCATGAGACACCAACATTAGCAGTTATTTATATATTTATATATATATTCATGTGTGACCTGACGTAACACCACACTAATCACTACACATCCAAATCCTCTTTCACATGTCTACCAGTCAGACATACACCCACATACTGAACCTGATTTGCACAGACGTGATCTACACGTCTGGGGAGCGTCTCACAGTTGCCATGACGACGGGGCGTTCCAGCTGTTTCAGACTTGACAGAAGTGCAGAAGTAAAGAGAGTCAGAAGTATGAGAAGTTATAAGCTGCTCCTGTATTAAACCTCAGCAGTGACACCAGTTTGTTTGGTGTTGCTAAGGAACTGGAGTACATACAACACATTTGCACAACCCCTGGCTGTAGGGCAAATCACATGGTACATACTGAATTAGTGCACTAGGTAGGGCGCGACATAGTGGCTGTGTAGAGGCCTGTGTAGGTAACAGGAGGCGAATTGGGATTCAGCCCTTATACACATATGAGTATATATATATATATATATATATATATATATACACAAACACACACACACACACACACACAAGGGTGAGTCAATAATTATCCGCACTCTGCTCCTCTGACTTCACCTTTTCATCAGACGTCAATCTTCTTCCTTTTAGGACTTCTTTCAGGGGCCCAAACAGCTGATAGTCTGATGAGACTATTTTGCCTTACTGTGTTTGCACCCAAAAGGAATGTGACCTCCGCATTTAACCCATCCGTGCAGTGAAACACACACACACCAGTGAACACTAGGGGGCAGTGAACACATTTGCCCGGAGCAGGGGGCAGCCCCAAACCACGGCGCCCGGGGAGCAATTAGGGGAGTTAGGTGCCTTGCTCAAGGGCACCTCAGTCGTGTCTTGCCCTGGGTGGGGATCCAACCCGTGACCTTCCGGTCCGGTTCCCTAACCACTAGGCCACAGCTGCTGAATTGATAAGAACGTGACAGTTGTTTTAGTAAAAATGGAGTAAAAGAAAAAGAAAACACACACTTTTTCACAGGCAGATGATATTTTATTAAAACACACAGAAAATGTATTATACAGTAGGTATCAATTTAAATAAAAAAAATAATAAAGATCCGCCTTCACCAGAACTCTATTCCTTCACCAGATCGCCGCCCTGAATCCTCACAGACAGCGTGGAAATAAACTCAGACGAGCGTTGCCTCGCACTTGTCCACCGCCTCGATCATGAGCTCATCAGGAATCTCCTCGTTTTCCTCTATGGTCCTCTCTACTTCATCCAGCGCCTCTAGATACAAAGCATCATCACTCCAACAATCCTGCTCGTTCTCCGCCTGGTTCTCCTCCTCGGGAACGCGGCCCTGACTAAACTCAATGTTTCCCAGCTCATCCATGAGGAACTGCTGATCGTCCTCGTCCTGGAATGTATACATACACATATACACGTACGTCAACACGGGGGTCATACTGGTTTACAAACCGGTCAACAGGATGTGGGTAGAATTGAGTAACGGACCTCCTTCAGCATGTAGCTCATACAGACCTCCGGTGGTAGAGGGAAACCTGTATGCGATATAGAAAAGGGGTGTGTAAAATGAGGTGATACTGGTGGAAATGGTGACGTGGTAGAACGGCGAGGGGTGAACTTACTAGAAGACCTGTAGTTCTGCCTCCTGCACTCAGGATCATGGCACCTCTGGTACCAAACCTCTTCTTTCAGATCCACGATGATCCTGCAAAGATTTAATAACACGCCAGGAGATGTTTTTCCTTCAGGATTCATTGATTTTGAATGCAGAGTCGGATTAAAACAACAATGCGCCACCACATGCTTCTAGAGACACCAATTTACGGTTAGAGGAACACTCATCTGAGTTTGGGGTTTTGTGATTCACATCTAAGCAGACCTCTAATGTGACACACTGTGGAACACTGAAATCCTGAGCGTTCTGCAGGAAGTCTGGTGTTCGTTACCTACAGAATATTTTCACAATCTTGTTGAGTCCATGCTCCGTGGGGACCTACAAAGTATTAGACTGGTGTACCAATTTTTTGGGTAATTATGTGGTACATGTGTGTGTGTGGAAGTGCATTGTCCTGTTGGAAGAGGCTCCACTGTAGGCTCTTAAGTATTTTGCATAGGCTCGTCTGTAGCAGTTTGGGTGATAAAAATTCAGTGTGGATGATAAAAAGCAGGGGGCCAAGAACAGAGCCTTGGGGAATACCCTGAGTAACAGGGGGAGAATTTGACGAGGAAAACCATCTGTAGTAGGATATGAGGTACTCACATTATGTTGTTGCTCTTGTGGAAGCGGCCCACGTTAGAGCACCAGCGGTACTTCCCAACGTCGTACACCAGCAGCTGCTCTGATCCGAAGTACGTCCAGCGCCTAATGTCTGTACGGACATAAAAAAAAAATCGAGCTCAGCTCACACGCGCCGATATTGACTATTTATTATACGATACGATTATTCGTACTTACTTCCTTGAACGCTGTCCCGATGCACCAGCTTCAGCACAAAGTCGTCCAGTTCCTTGTACGGCGAGGGCTGATATTCACCTGCGAGCTCTGAGAACAGATCACATGTGAATAATCAGGCACTCAGCACTACTCGATTCCGATTGGTCCAAACGTTCACATTGTTTTCTAATAGACATAACAAGCAGGACATGAGGGAGGTACTACCTGTGCTGTTCGCGCCTCCGTGTTCAGATGAACGCCGGGATACGTTCAGCGTCCTCTCTGGAGCGTCGTACGTCAGAATCCTCTGAGAGGTGAAGCTGGGTAAAACGACCATGTGTTGGATAGCATGTGAGAAACAACTTTATACTTCATCTCTAACGATAACGATATGACGTGTCATTACCTGACGTTGGTGATCAGAGAGGCGAGGAATACACGCTCCTCCTCAGTAGTGTGTTTGCTGGAACTGGGGACGAACTTGTTGTCCTCAGCTACAGAGAAGGCGGCGTTCTTGCCCAGCTTGGAGGACTTGTACAGGCGGAAGTTTCGGTTTTTGGTGTACACACCTGCGTGATATCAGGGTCACTTTTCAGCACAACCAACGCACTAATTAAGCGATACATAAGCGATTCCTCATTTTTTTTAATTTATTTTTGTGTATTTAATATTCTGCAACGTCACAATTTTAATTACCCAGCAACCAAAATCATTTACTATCCTTATTTATAATTTAATGTACATATATAAATTTATGTATAATTTAACATAGAATTTTATTCTTTTTTATATATTTATATGCAGGTAATCAGTATCAAAACAATTTTAAAACAAATTATTTTATAATTAATCTTATATTTTTTATTCTAAATACATATTTTAAATATTTCATTGTAATAGTAAATATTCTTATTGCAGTTAGTTTTGTTTTTAATTTAAGTATTATTACTATTTCATTTATAATTAATATTACTAATTTATCATTTAAAATGAATATTATTTCATTGTATATTGTTTTTAATTATTATTATTGTTTATTATTAATATAAAATGCGTTTTTATTTTGTATTACTTTTTTTTATTATTATTTATTATTAATAATATAAAATGTACTTTTTGTTTTTTATTTATTATAATATTATTGTTATTATTTATTTTTTTATGACATCTTTCAATTATTTTTTTATTTATTTTTTTTTTTATATATAATTTAGTTCCACTAGGCTAAGAAAGCTGCATGGTGCTGTACCCAGATCTACGAAGAACTGTTTTTGCCCGTCCTTCCCCTTCACTATCAAAAATCCCAGGTCTTCTTCCCCATCCTCCTCGTCGTGCTTCCTTCTCTTCGACTCAGGCCCCTCGCTGACATCATCAACATCCGGGCTGCGTAAAAAACAGAATTTAGAGCTCAAGTACAAGACCAACATCGAAGGCCAGAAAGCCGTGTTATACAAGCGTCCCGAACCTGATGGCAGTAATAAGGAACATGCTCTCACCTTCTCTGGAGATCTTTGATCACTGTGTTGAGTATGTGATGGATGAACCTGCCTGAAAATGCAAGACGCGACACATGAGGGGATGAAATTACACCTGTGTGGGGTAACTGTCAGCAGTGTATGTTTAAGGTAGTAACAGACACTCACCGACGTGTCCGTTGTCCTTGAACGCGCAGTCTGGGAGCAGGAAGATGAGATGGCGGCTGAACTTCTCGGCCGTACTGGAGTCCAGATTGAGCACGTCCTTTACCGAGCACTGCAGACCGTAAACCTCCTCCAGCTTCACACACACGTACTGATGTCCACAGGGGGTAAAATGGGTAGGTTGGGGGAGGTAAGGGGGTCAGTGAGATGGGGTTACTACTACTGACTACCTGATGATGTCTGTATACACCGATCCGCTATAACGTTAACACCACTGACAGGTGACGTGAACACAATAGATTATTAGAGCGGGTTGGATACATTAGATAACAAGTCGAATCAAAGTTGATGTGTTGGAAGCAGGAAAAATGGGCAAGCGTACACATTGCGTTGCCTAGACGACGACAACACAACAATCAGTCGCGCTTTTTTTTTTTTACCTTAATGAGCGACGCCACCATCTTACCGCCGTCCAGATGTGGGTTAGAGGCCACGTCAAACTCCAGGTCGAAGTAGAGCTTGCAGACGGCGCCCTCCGGAATCACCTCGTAGCAGTGCATCAGCGACCGTCTGTGCGAACTACAGGGGGAGACGCGGGGTTATACGGCGCAGACGTGACGCTAGCGTTCAGCAGCCGAGTCGAGTTACCTGTAGTAGTGCCAGAGCTCAGCGTAGCTGGTCACTAAATAAACCCTCTGTCCCGCAACAGCGCCCTCTTTCTCCAGAGCAAACATGTGCACGTCCTGAAGAAGAGGGGGAAAAAGGACAGAGGATGTGTCTTTTTGATATGATTAAGACATAAACCCAGGTCCCTGATTTTTAATTATCAGATCTTTGTTTTCCCTCCTACCTGTTTGCAGCGCTGGGCGAAGGTGATGGCGTCGCCCTGGCGAGGGAACAGCCTCCATAGAGAAGACGGCTGCCACGGCCGGGACAGACGGGTTTTATATGGGGAGCTGATAGGGGCGGACTGGTAGGATAGAGCCCTCTGCTCCACCTCCTTTAATCTGTCCTGCCACTTTCCCCTAGTCATCCTTTTTTACAATCTTGTTGAGTCCATGCTCCGTGGGGACCTACAAAGTATTAGACTGGTGTACCAATTTTCTGTGTAATTATGTGGTACATGTGTGTGTGTGTGGAAGTGCATTGTCCTGTTGGAAGAGGCTCCACTGTAGGCTCTTAAGTATTTTGCATAGGCTCGTCTGTAGCAGTTTGGATGATAAAAATTCAGTGTGGATGACAAAAAGCAGGGGGCCAAGAACAGAGCCTTGGGGAATACCCTGAGTAACAGGAGGAGAATTTGACGAGGAAAACCATAGAGAAGACGGTTGCCACGGCCAGGACAGACGGAATTTATATGGGGAGCTGATAGGGGCGGACTGGTAGGATAGAGCCCTCTGCTCCACCTCTTTTAATCTGTCCTGCCACTTTCCCCTGGTCATCCTCACTACGCTGTTGGTTCAAGGCACCAAAACATCTTTAACTGTCAGTATAAAAAGGTGAAATTAAAGGGGTGGGCGTAAGACTTGTTGTCAAGGAACCACCCTTGGGACCAGAGGGTATCATGTTTTATCCGTGCACCGGACAAGTCTCGACTGAAAAGCCTGTGAGCAAGACACCTAACCCCCAGCTTCTCTCCAGGCACTGGGTATGTGTGGTCACCGCCCCTAGTGTTCACTGGTGTGTATGTGTGTGTTTCACTGCATGGAGGTCCATTCCACTGCACAGTGGTCAGAGTCGTAGTCTCACTTTCACTTTCACTAAAGATCATAAAGGGAATTGATGTGAGCAGTGTGTGTGTGTGTGTGTGTGTGTGTTATACCTAATTAGAAAGATGTGAAATGTCACATTAGACCCCTGTCTTGACATATACTGCAAATACATTACACAGAAATCTTGACCTTTCCAATATGGCGGATGCGTTGACGTAAAGCGGAAGTGATGTACAAATGCCATATTACGTGTACTGTTTTTTTTTTGCGCTAATATTATTGTATTATGAATACAATAAGTGAAACTTCAATGATGTATTTGTTATAAGTTTTGTTATTAGTACCGTTAGTGTTGTCAAGGCAACAAAACAGGCTCGTGCACAAAATAATAAATACAATTAAATAACAATTAAACATCTAAAGAATTAAAACACATAATACCGTCAACAGTATTAATACTCACGGTGTATTATCATGTAGTTTGTCGTGTTTTATATGATTAATGACACTACATTAACTTTGTCATTCTGTCTCGCGCTGTCATGTTTTGGATATGTTTCGCGGGCCGCAGTGCATGCCGGGAAAACCAGTGACTGTACTGTGGTTGCCAGAGTGAGTTTTTCTATGAATTACTAAAAAATGAGCGCACATTATAAACCAGATTTATTGAATTTAAAACAATTGGTCGTTTCTGGTTTATTAAAATGTATAATCTTTTTATGGTTTGTTTCTTTTATTTTCTTAAATATTTTTAAACATTCTTGTTTGTTTTTATATATACTTTTATTTATTTAATCCCTAAACTCTAATTGTATTTATTGTATTATTATTATTATTATTATTATTATTATTATTATAATAGCAGTAGTAGTAGTATATTTATGTATTATGTTGTACAGACAATGTATAAAATGCATTAATACAGTAGATAGTAATAATAAACTATATTATTAATATTTTGAGGGGAATCTATGTACCAATCTGGCGCCCCTGTGGTCAGCTTTAGCGCAGGCGCGGTGCATGCCGGGAAGAGGGAGTGAAGTTTGGCGCGCGGTTTTGAAGTAAAGATGGAGCTGGTGCGCGCGACAGAGCGGTTAAAGTTAACGGCTGTATCTACAGGTACTTTATTTATTTATTTATTTATTTACGTATTACATTAAACTATATCATTAATATGTTTAATATTAAATTGTGGTAAATACCGGTTCAGTCCCGGAGTGAGGAGGTCGCTAGCCTGCTAAGCTAACTAACGTCATTAGCACCGTGCTAACCGCAGCTAGCCGTGTTAGCTTAGCTGATGTAGATATGTATTATTATTATTATTCTATGTAGATTTGTACAGTGTGTACATACAGCTGTGTGACAGACTGATCCACCAGACTCATGTCTTAATGACAGTCTCCAGGTAAATAACAGAGATGTGGTCATCACCCAAACCACCCGCTCCTCCCTATACTAGTGCACTAACTAGGGCTTAAATCTTCTAGAGCTTCCGGGTTAACACGGTGTGCACTGTTAGGGCGACAGGAGTGGATTTAGGACGAGACCCTAGTTCAGGACGTACATGCTAGAATAATAATAATAAAAATAAAATAAATGATAGTAATAATAATAATAATAATATTATAAATAATAATAACAAAAGTAGTAGTAATAATAATATAAATAATAATAAAAATAAAATAAATGATAGTAATAATAATAATAATAACAAAAGTAGTAGTAATAATAATATAAATAATAATAAAAAATAAAATAAATGATTGTAATAATAATAATAATAATAATAATAATAATAACAAAAGTAGTAGTAATAATAATATAAATAATAATAAAAATAAAATAAATGATTGTAATAATAATAATAATAATAACAAAATTAGTAATAATATAAATAATAAAAATAATTATTACTAAATGATAGTAGTAATAATGATGATAAAAGTAGTGATGATGATAATAATAATAATTATAATAATAATAATGTGAATTATAATGATAACACTAATATGTATAATAATGATAGCAATAATAAAAATAACACTAGTAGTAGTAGTGAAAATAATGACAATACTACTAATAATAATTTAAAAATGCAGTGTGTTATTTATTTATTTGTTTTTCTTTGTATTTATTTACTTAACAGGTAGAAATAATAACCTATAATCTATTATTGTTATTGTTGTTTTGTTTTTGTTGTTATTGCTATAATAATAATACTAATTGTTGTTATTGTTATTATAATAATAATAATAATTATTATTATTATTATTATTGTGTTAAATATGATTTACTGTACTTTTATTTATGTATCCAGGTTTCAGATGTTTCTATTTTACATAACTAGGTAGGAATAATAATTATAGTAATAATAAAAAATATTATTATTATTATTAATATTATTCCTTCCTAGTTAAGTAAAATATTATCATTTTTTATTATTATGCAAATAACTTATTATTGACAATAATAGTCATTATTATTATTATTATTATTATTGGGTTAAGTACAATATATTCTAGTTTATTGTTACATCCAGGTTTGAGGTGTTTTTATTTTACTAAACCGGGTGGGAACAATAACAACTACACCCATTATAATAACCCTAATAATATTAATAAGATGGAAAAAAGTACCGTAAAAATGTGAAATAACAAAAAAAACATAGTCCAGTAAATAATAGCAGTGACAAAAACAAACAGAAGTATTAAAAATGATTTTTTTTTTTTTAAATAATATAAATAATTAATATATTAATAATAAACAATAGTTAGAGGAAAAAGTAAAAAAAAAAATTGAAGGCACATTATAAAAGATTGTTAAACGTACGAGTGAGTAAATGTAATACTAACATAGGCGTGTGTGTGTGTGTGTGTGTCTGTCTGTCCGTCCGTCCGTCCTCATCCTGGTGTCCTCTCTCCAGCTTGGGTGGACTCGGTGTGGGAGTGCGAGTTCACGGACGCTGAGCCGCTCGACTCCGCCATCGAAGAGGAAATAAAAGATGACGTTGGGGTTTTTAAGGAGCTGTACAGGCAGCTGCTGCCCTTCTCCACCGACGACGAGAGCGCTCCGGTACCTCCTGTTACACTGAATACACAAACTCCTGTGTGTGTGTGTGTTGTCCAGTTCTGGTGACCTTGTACTGTTTTGTCTTACAGAGTGTCTGGAACGTGTTCGGAGAAAACGGCGTCCCGGTGAAGTCTCTGGTGGCCGTCCTGGCCTGCTTCGTCCTCGGCGCCAAGAACAAATCGTCCGGCGTGCAGCAGAGACGTCACAGCCTGCAGGCGGCGTCGCTCTACCTGCTGCTCCTCAGGGTCCCGGGTAAGTCTCATTAGCTCCGTGTGTGTGTGTGTGTGTGTGTAGGCCGCATGTTAAACCCACGTTCTGTCCACAGGCAGCGTCGCCAACAGAGTGTTCCACCAGATCCTGTTCGACACGTGCCTGGACGTGGTGCTGAAATGCTGGCCGCAGAACTCGAGCAAGAAGCGCAAGAAAGACGCGCCGAAGAGCTCGCAGGGTGACGGCAAGAGCGGCAAGCGCTCCAAACCTTCCAAGAAGCTCTCGGAGGAGGTGCACAGTTTTGTCAGGGTTTGACAATCCGTGGGCGGCGCCGAAGATTGGCGCCTCGAGAAAATACAATCCAACCCATGTTTCCTCTTCCAGATGGAGATCGACGAGGAGGACGAGGACGACGAAGACGAGGTCTATTTCTCCGCCCAGGATCTGCTGGGAATGCGCAAGGACGTGGCCGGACTGGTCCGGACGCTGCTCAGGCTGCTGGAGAAGTTCTCGCTGAGGGACAAACCTCAGAGCGCGGACAGCTGCGTACGGGTCAGTACTTCAGATCATGATGACGATGGTGGTGGTGATGACGATCTGAGCATCTGTAACCTGTCTGTAATTCTGTAGCTGTTCACCGAACTCACCAACTTCGAGCCGGTCATCGGAGAGCTGTCCTTCGCCAAGAAACAGTCAGTACCTGAAATGTTACACAGAGTTTCTGAGCGGAATTGTAAAAAAACAGTTGCACTGAAATATAAGGTGGTTTTTTTTTTTTGGTTTCAGGAGCGACGTGGACAGGCTGCAGAGCCTCCCCGAGCTGGCCTATCACGGCCTCTGGCTGCTCTGCTCGTCCAATGACGGAGAAGGAAACGAGGTAGGTGGATGAGAATCGTGTCTTCTGGTTTCGCGATGGAGACACTCGACTAAACGAGACTTCTGGTTTTTCTCGACCTGCAGTGTCGCCGACGCGTCTTCCACCGCCTGCTCTACGTCATCCTGATGATGAGGAAGGAGAGAGCGAAGCCGTGTCTGCTCGCCCCGTCGCAGGCCGTCTGCAATGCCAGAGACCAGGCCATCCTGTTCATCAGGTCTATCTATATATATATTTATATATATATATAGATATAGATATAGATATTGTTGCATGTAGGGCGGGACGATATGGAAAAAAAAAATCTTATCACGATATATATTCACGATATTTTTTTTCTATCAGTCGATATCGATATAAATCAATCAATACTTCTGATATCAAAAGGCATATACATGTTTTATGGTACACACTAAATTAGTTCTTCAACCACAAATAAATAAAATTAAATCTTAAAGCTTTCAGGTTTTGCTGGAAAAGCTCGACTTCTATACGGTCTCCTTTTCCTTCTTCAACAAAAATATTCTGTATAACACCTGCAGTAATCAAATATTAGCATGTGGGCTAATCCACTGCTACTCCTACGCTCTGTGCTATGAGCGTCAACCAAACGTGAAACGGCTGTAACTCTAGTTCAGTCACATGATCGGTTCGATGTGGCGCCATTCTCGTTCTCATTGGCTGTACGTGGTGTCGGTCAAAACATGGACAGAACGAATTCTATCGACTACGTCTTGTACTTTTGTCAAGAAAACGTTATATCGCAATAATTATCGTTAACGATTTATCACCTGGCTCTAAGCCAGGGAAAACAGTATACAGACCAGCCTACACAAAATACACAGCAATGACGTCATCGGTTGCGTCCGCCAGCGTGTATATAAAGCGATTGATATCCGTAGAAGGTGTCTGTCTCATCGTGTGTGTGTGTGTGTGTGTGTGTGTGTGTGTGTGTGTGTGTGTGTGTTCTACAGTCACATAGTGGACGAGCAGACAGAGGCCACATTGCCGCTGCTTAAGATCCTCGTGCAGCACATCTGTCACCAGGTGGATTCCTGTGGGTTAATACGTACAAACTGATGTTCAGAGTCGTAGACGGATTCTGACTGAGTGTGTGTGTGTGTGTGTGTGTGTGTCAGATGGTGGAGAAGGCGGAGTACCGTGCGAGCGGCGCCAAAGCCGTCGGGAAGCTGGTGACCAAGATGCCGTGTCCCAATTACGCCTCGTTTGTCAAGTGGCTGTATAACTATTCTCTGAACACCAGGGTAAGAGCTCAGCCTCCACAGGACTAATAATAATAATAATAATAACGATAAAAAAACATTTCTCCCGCAGGTGGCGTTCCGGATGTTTGCCCTGGACGTCGCCATGACGCTGCTGGCGCAGGACGAGCGGCAGCCCGACGAGTCCCTGGAGCCCGACCTGGCGGCGTACCTCTCGCACCGCTTCCTGGTGCGCAGCGTGGTGTACGGCCGCCGCTCCGACGTCTCGCCGACGGTCAGGGCGCACGCCATGCACTGCCTTGCCCGGTGCCTCGAGCTGCCCAGCCACGGCGCCTCCAAGTGGATTCACGAGCTCTTCTCATCCCCGTCTACCAGTACGTCACGTTTAGACACACACACACACACACACACACACACACACACACATATATATATATAACAAGATCATGTCATCATGGTGCTTTGTTTTTGTTTTTGTTTTTTTCTCAGCTGGTTCGCAGACCATGATGGAGACCGGACGCTCTGAGCGTACGTACCAGCAACCGAACATCTTCACATTGTCTTGTTTTTTTCTACTTGTTTGTTTATTTATTTATTTATTTTTCAATTCAGAGACTCTGAAGAGAGCAGAGACGGCTCAGCGAACAGCCCTGACCTTCCGCACCATCGAGCTGACCAAACACAAGAGCCTGGGAGCGGCCGGTCAGCACAGCAGCACCGACATCGGAATGAGCCGAGACACTAGCGCTCTGGAGTGTCAGTTCACGCACACGCGCACACACACACACACATGACGGTTTTTTTTTCCCCGTCTTATCGAGTCGTTCTTGTTTCAGATCAGGAAACTTTGGCTCTGTTCAAGCAGCGCGTCAGCGACCCCAAGACCAACGTCAGGAAGTGTGCGCTGGAGGTAAAGTAAACACACCGCCAGTGTCCTTCACAGGGTCAAGCAGTCAATTCACGTTTTATATATATGTATGTGTGTGTGTGTGTGTTTGTGTGTGTGTGTAGACCATAATGAGCCTGCTGAAGCACGGCGTGATCCCGTGCAGTCCCGAGAACCTGTCCGTTCTGTCGGAGCGCTGCAGAGACCCGGCCGTGTCTGTGAAGAAGAAAGCCATGCAGTGTCTCATGGACCTGCTGACTGTGAGTTCCTCATGACTTCACACACACACACACACACACACACCAAAACAGGCTCGCTTAAGCATGTATGCTGAGTGTGTGTGTGTGTGTGTGTTTGTGTGTAGGCACTACCCGAGAGCGTAGAGGTGCAGGAGGCGTGGCTGAGGGGCGTGGTCCCCGCCGTGATGGACTCGGAGAGCTCTGTCCAGGAGAAGGCTCTCGAGTGCCTCAACGACAAGATCGTGACTCAGATCAAAAGCCACGGCAGCTATCGCCGCAACAACGCCTCGCAGAGGGCGGCGTGGGACCTGCTGGGGCTGATGTGTGATAAGTGTCACGACCTCGGGTGAGTCTCCGTCGCTCTGCCTGTCTCTCTTCGTCTGTGTTTCTCTCTCTCTCTGCCTCCCTCGCGCTTTCTTTCTCTTCCACCTTTCTCTCTCTCTCTCTCTCTCTCTCAATCTACCTCTCTCTTTCTCTGTCTCTCTCTCTCTTTTGCCCACCCACTTCTGTGTCTCTGTCTTTGTTAAACTAATTCTCTTTGTCTCTCACCCCCTTCTCTTTCAACCTCTTTCTCCCTGTCCCTCCCTCTCCCCCTCCTTCGCATCCTCCTTCTCTCCCTCCCCTCTTTCTCCCCCCCTCTCTCCCTCTCTTTCTCCCCCTCCCTTTCTTTTCCCTCCCTCCCTCCCTTTCTTTCTCTCTCTCCCCCTCCCTCTCTTTTTCCTTCCCTCCCTCCCTCTCTCTCTCTTTCTCCCCCTCCCTGTCCCCCTCCTTCTCCCCATCTACCTCTCTCCCTCCCTCCCTCTTTGTCTCTCCTTCTCTCTTTCTCTCCCTCCCCCTCCCTCTCATTTTCCCTCTTCCCCTTCCCCTCCCTCTTTTTTCCCTCCCTCTCTCCCTCTCTCTCTCTCCCTTTCTCTTCCCTCCCTCTCTGTCTCTCCTTCTCTCTTTCTCTCCCTCCCTCACCCCCCCTCCAGGAGGTATTTCAGTAAGGCGTTCAGCGTGTGGTCGAGACAGGAGAAGTTTTCCTCCACGCTGGTCAACAGTCTGATTTGGCACACGGATCACGAGCACGCCTCCGCCGCCTGGCTCCTGCTGGCCAAAGTGGCCTCCTCCTGCACCAAGCTCAACCTGGGCACCATTATGGACGCCTGGGATCGCACAGTCAGGTCAGCACACACACACACACACACACACACACACACAACACCAGAAATCTTAAATGGATATTAAACAGATATTCTCCTGAACATGTATCAGGTCTCCGATAGACGACGTGGCCACGACCTGCCACATCCTCACCGTCCTGGGACACGTCTCGTCCAATCTGAACGACGACACCAGACACAGGATCATCGGTGAGTCTTTGACGTACGTAAAGAGGCGTCTTATATACACACACATTACGACGAGTCATCAACGTGTGTGTGTGTGTGTGTGTGTGTGTGTGTAGACGATCTGATGACATGGCTGAAGAGCTTCAGTCTGCCCCTGGAGGTCATCAGCGCCAGCGTGGACGCTCTGTTCTGTCTCGGCCAATCGGACAACGTCAAGGACACCATGGTGACAGGACACGCCCACGTCATGTACACTTGAACTTGCTGTCATGTGCTTTCTATTCACTGTGTGTGTGTGTGTGTGTGTGTTAAAGAACTTCCTGAACCAGTTCTGTGGAGAGCTGGTCTCCGTGTGCGAGGACCACCTGTCCACCGTCCTCTTGAACGAGAGAGGAGCAGAGAACCTCAACCAGGAGCTGCTGGTAAGCTGAAGGACGTACCAGAGGGGTCCTGTGGAAAGCCAAACGGATCATCCCAGGACTATTATAGAGTCACAAACAGCTTCCAGTGTATTTTGTGTAGACTGGTCTACACTGCGGTCTATTTGTCCTCCCTACTGACACTAGCATGTCTCTCTGTCTGCGTCTCAGGTGAAGCACCTGTACACTCTGGGCGCGGCCTCTCTGCACTGTCCAGCCAAAGTCCAGAAGCGAGTCTTCCTCCTGGTCCAGTCCATCCTCACCTCATCCGAGCAGCCCTGTGTGTCCATCTCTCCGTCTATTCATCTGTATCCAAATGATCCTTTTATTCAGATCTCCTGTAAACCTGTGTGTGTGTGTGTGTGTGTGTGTGTTGTACCAGCAGTGGTCGGAGAGGGTGCAGAGTTGCCAGCCAGTCAGCCTCTGTCTCAGTTCAAGTCCTCCTCAATGCCGACTGTGGTACGAGCTCACGCCGTCATCACACTGGGTACGAGACACACCTCTCTCTCTCTCTCTCTCTTTCCCTTCTCTGTTTTTGTCTCTACCTCTGCTTTCTCTGTCCCTCTGTATCTGTCTCTCTCTCTTCTCTGTCTCTCTCTCCCGTCTGTGTCTCTTTTTTCTCTCTCTCTCTCTCTCCCTTCTCTGTCTCTCTAACTTCTCTGTCTCTCCCTCTCCTGTCTCTGTCTCTGTCTCTCCCGTCTGTCTCTGTCTCTCTCTCTCTCTAACTTCTTTGTCTCTCTCTCTAACGTCTCTCTCTCTAACTTCTCTGTCTCCCTCTCCCGTCTCTGTCTCTCTCTCTCCCGTCTGTCTCTCTCTCTCTAACGTCTCTCTCTCTCTCTCTCTAACTTCTCTGTCTCTCCCTATCCCGTCTCTGTCTCTGTCTCTCTCTAACTTCTCTGTCTCTCTCTCTCCCTTCTCTGTCTCACACTCTTACGTCTTTGTCTCTCTCTCCCTTCTCTGTCTCTCTTCCATCTCTGTCTCTCTCTCTCCCTTCTCTGTCTCTCTAACTTCTCTGTCTCTCCCGTCTGTCTCTCTCTCTCTAACTTCTCTGTCTCTCTCTCTCCCTTCTCTGTCTCACACTCTTACGTCTTTGTCTCTGTCTCCCATCTCTGTCTCTCTAACTTCTCTTTCTCTGACTCTCTCTCTCTCTCTCTCTCTCTCTCGCCCATGCACCATTCCTCTGCAGGGAAGCTGTGCCTGCAGCACGAGGAGCTGATGATGCGCTACGTCCCGGCGTTCGCCCGCGAGCTGGAGGTCGGCGCGGAGCTGGCGGTGCGCAGTAACGTGGTGGTGGTGCTCTGCGACCTGTGCGTGCGCTACCCCAACACGGTGAGCAGGTACATCAACAACATCTCGGCCTGCCTCCGAGACACCGAGCCGCTCATCAGGGAGCAGAGCCTGATCATGCTCACCAACCTGCTGCAGGTACGTAACGCTTTCAGACACGCGTACGTCATGCGTGACCAGGTCAGGTCCTTAACGCCGGGGGCTGCCCTGTTCTCCTCCGTTCCAGGAGGAGTTCGTCAAGTGGAAAGGTTCCCTGTTCTTTCGCTTCGCCGCCGTCCTGGTGGACCCCGATCCCTCCATTGCCGAGTAGGTCCTCAGGTTCTTTGTTCCCCGACTTCTCTGCTGGTGTTCCTTCAGCAATCCAGGTTTACACCAAGTTTTGTTTTGTTTTTGTTTTTTTACGTCCGTGAAGCCTGTGTGAGTACTGCCTGGTGGACCTGCTCCTGAAGAAGAACCCGTTGATGTTCTCGCAGCACTTTATTGAGTGCGTCTTCCACTTCAACGCCTACGAGAAGCACAAGAAATACAACCGGTTCCCACAGACCGAGAGGTGAGCAGGAGCTGCTGAGTCTGCAGTCTGAACGAGCCTGAAATGACGACTAACTGAAGTGTGTGTGTGTGTGTGTGTGTGTGTGTGTGTGTGTGTGTGTGTGTGTGTGTGTCGGCAGCGAGAAGAGCCGGTTTTCCCTTAAAGGACAGAAGAACCAGGGCAAACGTTTCAGGATCTACAGATTCCTCCTGAAACACTTCACTGACGAGCAGCGCTTCAATATTACAACCAGAATCAGTCAGGATGTCCTGGGTATGTTCTCTGTAGAGCCGGGCGATAAATCGATAACGATAATTATCACAATAAAACGTTCCCTAGATAAAAATATTTTATCGATTGATAAAAAAAATATATTGTGATAAGATTTTTTTTCCTATATCGCCCAGCTCTGTGTATGCAATAGAACCATACTTTGTCAAAACGTCCTGTTAGAGAGTGACAGACCTGTCAGAATGGTGTAAGTCATCCAGGGTTCATCCTGTGCGTGTCTCCTCCAGCATGCTTCGTGGACTCGGAGCTGCCTTTGGATTCGGAAGGCGCGGAGCTCCTGGCTGACGTGTTCGACGTCCTGTCGCTGAAGGAGATCAAGCTGACGGCCATTGCCGGCCCTTCTGCAGGCGACGACGCCCCCGAGGACGAACTGGCGGCCGCTAAAGCCGTGCTGCAAAAGAAGCTCGTCTCTCAGGTAACGATCGCCGCTCGGTACGTCGAACGCGGCGCAACGTGGCGTCTGATCTCCAATGTCTTTTGATCGAGCAGGTCCAGAAGAAGAACTTTGTGGAGAACGTCATCCCCATGGTCATCGCCCTGAAGAACATGCTGGAGGAGAAGCGCCTGCCCGTCCTCAAACACCTCATGGCGTATCTGCAGGTAAAAGATCACAAGGGGATTAGTCCGGGATGCTAAGACGAGGATTTACATTGTGTGTGTGTGTGTGTGTGTGTGTGTGTGTTAGGTGACCATGCAGGACTACCGCTCGGAAGTGAAGGAGGTCTTCGCGGCGGACGAGCAGCTGGCAGCAGAAGTGGAGTACAACCTGAAGATGTTCGAGAAGCAGAAAGAGCAGGAGCTGGAGCAGCAAATGAGCAACGTCACTCTGTCGCCCAGGAGTAAAGTGAGTCTCACACACACACACACACACACACGTGAGTCCGACACACACTTATACGGCATGTTATACTTGTGCGTCCAGGGTAGCGCCGCTGCGTCTCCAGCCCCAGGAATCAGAGCCACGCCCCTGCCTCCTCAATCCGCCAAGAGACCCTCAAACACCCCGAAATCTTCAGACGCCCTCAGGTTGGTCATTCCGCAGCACCTGATCGTAGAGCGGATCTCTTGTGTCAATCTGACAATCTGCGTTTTTTTTTTTCTTTCTCCCCACAGACGGCGCACCTTTGCCGGATTGGTGACCCCCGTGGCTCAGAGACCGTCCCGCAGCGTGATGTCTGCAGACAAAGCCTCAGGCGGAGTTTATGATGGCCGTGCGATCAGTACGCCGCAAGGTACGACGACCTGACACCCTCACCATAGACCCTAGCCAGAAATAGATTCAGCCGTTCAGAAATAAAACCCGCTTCTATGTGCACGCTTTTCTCCACAGAGAGCTTCAGCGAAGTGACGTTCGGCGACGTTCAGCTCAGCGCCATCTGCTACGACGGACCTGACGGTATCCTTCTTTCCGCACTGCCTTTGCTCTAGAATCCACCGACTGACTCTCTCGTCCTGACGCGTCTGTGTTTGATTTGTTTCTAGCAGCAGACAGGAGCTCCGGGAACGTCCTGCACCTGATGTCACCCGAGCACGAGTGAGTCTCTTGTCGCGTCTTCTGCCGTCGTTAAATAGAAGATTATAAAGTATGGTCAGATCAAGGTCAAAACTAGGGGGCGCCAAAACGCAAGGTGAAAAATATAAACCTGCAAGTTTTGCCAGTTCGCTCGCGTAAATATTTCTCCTGCGAGCGCAAAAGTGAAACTCATAAGCACGGAAAGAAGTCCTGTGCGTGTATTTATCATTATATCGCGCTCAAACCGCCTTTTTTGCATTCTCGAATGTTTCTCTGTAGAGCCGGGCGATAAATCGATAACGATAATTATCGCAATAAAATGTTTCCTAGATAAAAGTGCAAGACGTAGTCAATATCATGTCGATAGAAGTCGTTCCGTCCATGTTTTGACAGACCCCACGAGTAACCAATGAGAACGAGAACAGGGCCATGCCGAAACAATAGTATATATATACACTGATAAAAAAAATATATTGGAAAAATATATTGTGATTTAAAAAAAAAATTCTATATCGCCCAGCTCTATGCGTATGCAATGAACCAGGTAAAACTCGTGATTATATCGCACTCAAACCACCTTTTTGCGTTCTCGAATGTTTTTTGATTCAGCAGTTGTCCTCGCACGCCATGGGAATTACCCCCGACTGCTTTTTGCGCTCCAGTATTGGATGGCATTGGTTTTGACAGTTTGGGGGCGGGCTCATGGCCTGTCAGTGAATGCTATTGGCTGATGGCTCCTGGCGTCGTGGCTGACCGCACAGTATGAACAGCCCTTCTCTGGAAGACGTACACGGTGGACGACGCTTAAGTTGGTTACTTACTAACAGCTCCCGATTCGTTTGGCTCCTTATTTCTAGATCCAGACATCAGCGTTAGCTCCTTAGTTAGCTTCTTATTCACAGACTGAAATTAGCTCCGTATTCCCAGATCCAGATTCAGTGAGCT
>JAOVVF010000033.1:9649109-9666923 GCA_028565595.1 Duopalatinus emarginatus | reverse complement strand
CCCTAGTGTTCACTGGTATGTGTGTTTCACTGCACGGATGGGTTAAATGCAGAGGTCACATTCCTTCTGTGTGCAAAAAAACACAGTAAAACAAAATAGTTCACTTTCCTTTCAGGTCTCTAAATCTCCAGGGTCCTATTTATACAACTCCCTACACAACAGCTCAAGTTCCCAACATTCCCAGGTCCCTATATTCCCAAGTCTCTAAATCTACAGTCCCTATATATTGTTTTCCCCAATATGTAGCTTTACAGCGTCCTATTTCTGCATCTCCCTACACCACTCCCCAATTCCCTATTTTCATAGGCCCTTGTATTCCCAAGTAAATAACCAGAGTCATATTTATGCCAATTCTAAGGTCCCCCATATTCCCAGGTCCCTGTGTACCCAAGTCTTTAAATCCACAGTGTCCTGTCTATGCAACTTCCATACACATCTCCCTAAACCCCACGTTCCCTGGTCCCTATATATTCCCAAGTGTCTAAATCCCCAAATTTCTATTTATGCAAGTCCCCATATTCCCTGGTCCCAGTTTTCCCAAGTATTTAGGGAAGTACTTAGGTACCCATGTTTTTAGGTTCCTATATACTTAAGTATTTAAATCTATAGGGTCCTGTTTATGCAACTTCCTACACAACAAGAAGTCCCCATGTTCTGGGGTCCTACATGTCCAGGTCCCTATGTTCCTCTATGTTGCTCTGTGTTTACCATAACATAAAACTAGAACTGTGGGTTATAGGGATCTGGGAACGTATTCCTAAAAATCAGCCCTATCCATACAACTGTTACTGTCCATACTGTGTGTATATATACTGTATATAAAGAATTTTTGATGACCCTATAATCTACCGAACCCAGGACTCTGAGAACATACACACTCTTGTCTTGCTAGCTACTGTATGTTAGCATATTTGGCTGAACTGTTAATTTCTGGTGCTTATCTTGTTTTATCGCTTATTTATTTATTTGTGGTTTTGCCTCTGTCGCTTTCTGCATGTAGTCTCTCTCTGTAAGTAAAAAAGGTGACAAGCCGACATTGTGTGTGTGTGTGTGTGTGTGTGTGTGTGTGTGTGTGTGTGTTTTATAGCTTGTATCGCAAACCCTAGCCTTTGATTCATTGGTCCCGACGTTACAGTAGCTAAATGTAGCTAAACGTAAACACTAGTATTCAAGACAACACAATAGTGACCCCAGTGTGTGTGTTTGTGTGTTTGTGTGTGTGTGTGTGTGTGTGTGTGTGTGTGTGTGTGTGTTTTATAGCTTGTATCCCAAACCCTAGCCTTCGATAAAATGGTCCCAACATTACAGTAGCTAAACGTAGCTAAACGCAAACACTAGCATTCAAGACAACACAACGGTGACCCCAGTGTGTGTGTGTGTGTGTGTGTGTGTGTGTATCGCAAACCCTAGTCTTTGATTCATTGATCCCGACGTTACAGTAGCTAAACGTAGCTAAAGTAAACGCTAGCATTTGAGACAACACAACAGTGACCCCAGTGTGTGTGTGTGTGGTTTAGCCATAGTACTGTAGAACAGGTGTAGTCTTTGTGTACCGTCTAGACACCTGATGTGTGTGCAGGCGATTAGCTGATGTCTGTGCCTGACTCCCGCCTTTCTTTCGCAGGACGCTAAGTATCTCTTCAGGCTGTACATGGCGGTCAAACTCTACAGGGAGAGCGTTAGGACGGCCATCATCATCGCCAGAGAGGAGCAGGCGGCAGGTTTGTGTACATGGTGTATGGTGCAATGATACCCTATCGCTGGTGTTTTATGAGGATGGGGCAATTCGGTGTCATGATTCCGTACGTCATGACTAGAATCTATGTAGATGTCAAGTTTATCCGAATTTACCCTAGGCCCATGCTCCCTTGATTAAGTGTCATTTGGGATTCGGGGTGTATTTACAGAATATAGGTGTAGTATATTTGTATGTACTAACTATATATAAATGGGGAAACTCTGACTGGAGGAGGTCTGGACACAACTGATTCGGAGGACAAATTTCTGATAGTCAACGTCTTGTATGATTGGCGTCTCACAGGACAACAGCTTCAAGCGCAGCGTAACAGTGGTCACAGTAAACATGTTTCAGTTTCAACTGTAAGGAAAAAAAAGTCGAGCTGCAGGTTTGACAGGAGTTGCAGCAGGAAAGCCATTGCTAAGACGTCAGAATAAGACAAAGAGGGTTGACTGGGCCACGAAACGCCGCCATTGGACTACCGAAGACTGGAAGAAGGTATCTGCGGTTCATCACGCAGGATCTTTGGACGTTGTTGCGTAGGGGAAAGAATGGTTCCACAGTGTGAGTGTGTGATATCAGCTGTCAAACACGGAGAAGGAAGTGTGATGGTCTGGGGCTGTTTTGCTGGATCCAGGGTTACCACAGGATTCTGCAGAGCCATGTAGGGGTTCATCCTACAACAGGATAATGACCTTAAAAGTCCAAGCTATTCCAAAACTACCTTCAACAGTTCAACAGCCAATATAGCTGTCTAGATCCCGCCCAAGCGTAAAAATAGGTCCAAAAGTTTTGCGCATCAAAAAAGGAAATCCGCGCAGCAAAAAGGGAAACTCGTGCAGCAAAAAAGGAAACCCGCACAGCAAAAAGGGAAATCCGCGCAGCAAAAAGGGAAATCCGCGCAGCAAAAAGGGAAATCCGCGCAGCAAAAAAGAGAAAAATCTGCGCAGCAAAAAAGGGAAATCCGCGCAGCAAAAAAGGGAAATCCGCGCAGCAAAAAAAGAGAAAAATCCGCGCAGCAAAAAAGTGAAATCCGCGCAGCAAAAAGGGAAATCCGCGCAGCAAAAAAAGAGAAAAATCCGCGCAGCAAAAAGGGAAATCCGCGCAGCAAAAAAAGAGAAAAATCCGCGCAGCAAAAAAAGAGAAAAATCCGCGCAGCAAAAAGGGAAATCCGCGCAGCAAAAAAGTGAAATCCGCGCAGCAAAAAGGGAAATCCGCGCAGCAAAAAGGGAAATCCGCGCAGCAAAAAAAGAGAAAAATCCGCGCAGCAAAAAAAGAGAAAAATCTGCGCATCAAAAAGGGAAATCACGCAGCAAAAAGGGAAATCCGCACAGCAAATGGGAAACCCGCGCAGCAAAAAGCTAAATCCGTAACCGGACCTAAAGTTTTGCGCACCAAAAGCTAAAATCTGTAACACATAAATGAGATTTTGTAGTTAAGAATGTGCGGATTTTTTTTTTTTTGGTGCTATTTTTGATCCTATTTTGACGCCATAAAAGAAAGACACAAATATGTTCAGATGTAATATCTACCAAAGTTTGGGAAGTCAAAAGTTTAGAATACATTTTGGTCTAGAAATTGATTCCATGATTTCCTTTTTAACTACGATTGCTTATTCATTTCATTTCAGAGTGTAAGAGACATTAAACTGAATAATTTCCAATTAAAAAAATGTGAAAATTTGGGGTCTTCTAAAACTTTTGACTGGTAGTGTATGTGTGTTTAACTAATCTACGAGACGAATAAAATCTCCAGCACGATGTCTGGTTCTATGTTTTGGTCGCCTAGAAATGTAACAGATTTGTCTAAAGTGTGGTAATATAATAACATATAGCTAGCTAGTGAGCTTTGTGTGTTAATCCCTGTGAATAAGCCATTGCGGCTAGTCAAGTCCTCGCGTCATGTAAGACCTAGCTAGAGTCTTTCTCTATGTTCGACTATGAAGTAAGAGTGTGTAGCAAGTCAAATGACTTTAGCTACAGCTACAGCACTGATTCGCATCAAACCGTCATTCTGTTTGAACCTATATACCGAATAGAAACATCAGCAGGGCAGTAAATCTGACAAGGGTACTGATTTTTTTTTTTTTGTCTCCACTTTTGTCTGTGTGTTCGTGTTGTAGGTAACTACAGGAATGCCCATGACGTCTTGTTCAACATGTACATGGAGCTTCAAAATAATAATATCAAGATCCCAGCGGAGATGGTCACCAACCTGATGATACTACACAGCTATATACTAGTCAAGGTAACCCATACGTACTGCCTACCCCTACCCCTACATACACACGTGTGTGTGTACATAGAAAAACTGGTATAGATGAGCCTGTGCAAAACACATAGGCTCCAGTAATGGTTGCTGGCATTCCTTGGACCCCTGGTACATCTACAAACGTCTCTGATAGGTGAAGTCTGTGTGCTCTGTGTTGGGTGGGTTTGGCCTCTTCCAACAGGATGATGCACTGATAAGCATCAAATAGTGTAATAGACATACCAGGGGTCCAATTGAGCCGTTATGGTTGATGTCTAATGTATGTAATGCACTTGTCAGATACATGTGAAGAGAGGAGACCATCTGAAGGGAGCCCGCATGCTGATCCGGGTCTCAAACAACATCAGCAAATTCCGCACACGTGAGTAACACACACACACACACACACACACACACACACACACACACGGGTGATAAATTGAAGGCTCCTGCCCTGACTGCTTTATTGTGTTTATAGATTCAGCAACTGTCTGGAAATGTGTGTGTGTGTGTGTGTGTGTGTGTGTGTGTGTGTGTGTGTGTGTTTGTGTCTCAGACGTCGTCCCGATCCTGACATCAGCCGTCATCGAGTGCCATCGCGCCGGATTGAAAAATTCTGCCTTCAGCTACGCGGCGATGCTGATGAGGCCCGAGTACCGCAGCCAGATCGACCCCAAGTACAAGAAGAAGATCGAAGCCATGGTCCGGTACGCAGTCGAGGAGGAAGGGGGGGTGGTTTGGTGGCCCAGTGGGATCATCCTGCTTCCCAGAAACCACCGATTTTCAGCATCACTTCTATTATTAGGCCGCTCGGATCAGACCTCATGTTGGCTTGTAGTCGGAAACTTGCTGTTTTGTTTTCATGTGCTGTTCCCCAGAGGTTGCGTGTGTTTACTGAGGCCCACGCTTCACGCGTCTGAGTATCTACACTGAAACGCCAAGAGACCAATCTGATTGTATTGACCCCATGAGTTTGTGGAAATATTCTGTAGCCAATGAACACCACAGTTCCTGCAGAACGCTCAAACTGTGTGATTTGTTGACTTTTTGCGAAATCCCAAACTCAAACAAGTGGTGTTCTAACCATAATTTGGTGTCTCTAGATGTTTTTTCGTCCACATGTCAGAGATGTTTGTAGATGTACCAGGGGTCCCAAATAAACCTCATATCATTATGGTGCCACCACCACCTCACCCCACTTTAATATATGGTTTAGACAATATCACAGTGCAGACCCAAGAAGAAGCCAACGTTAGGGTGAGAATTGCACATTCAGGACCATGGACAGTACCATGGTCAGCACTTTTGCGGTGTCACTAGGGGGTGGAAAGTCATTTACATTTACGGCATTTGGCAGACGCTCTTATCCAGAGCGACTTACAAGGTTACTGCTATTACAGGAGGCCAACGTAGTGTTAGGAGTCTTATTGGCATAGCACAGACTGGTTGTCCAGACCGGGAATCGAACCCAGGTCTCTCACATGGGAACCAATGATGTTACCAGTGTACCACACCAACCACAGTCTCCATCTTGCTGTGTATCTGCCAAAATAAAAGACCATGACTACGTTCCTGTCACAGACGTCCTAATGTCGTCTAACATCAGCCCTGTCTCCTTCTGCGTGTGTGTACAGTCGTCCGGACACGTCTGAGGTGGAGGAGGAGAGCTCGCCGTGTCCGTACTGTGGCTTCAGCTTGCCCGAGTGTGAGCTGCTCTGCCCCGGCTGCAAGAACAACCTGCCCTACTGCATTGCAACGGTATGGGGAAAAAAACTTAAAATGCCCACCCACTCTCATGTCTGCTTTCGCTCACAAGGTTTGTTCTCGACCCAGTTGCTAATTCTTTGGCTTGCTACATCTTGCTGTTACATGCCAAGTTGCACTTCCTTGCTTGTTTGCTTTCACAGGTTAGGTTGCCTTTGCTCGCTAGATTTGCTCATGTGTGTGCTTTCGCCCACTGTTTTTTCTTTTGCTGATTAGTTTGCGATCGCGTGTGGGTTTATGTGCGAAAAATATATAGCTGAAAACATCTTTAAATGCACCGTCACTCTCGAGTCTGCTTTCGCGCACACATTTGCTTTCGCCCACAGGGTTAGTTCTCGACACAGTCGCCAATTCTTTGGCTTGCTACTACATCTTGCTGTTACATGCCAAGTTTTAGTTCCTTGCATGTTTGCTTTCGCTCCCTATTTCACCCTTCGCAGGTTAAGTTAACTACGATTTGCTCATTTGTGTGCTTTCGCAGATTGTTTTGCCAGATCGTTCGCCAGATTGCTGTCATTCAGTTTGTTGCTTCTGTTGCTTTCGCAGGTGAATTCTCTCTTACTGTTTCTTTGCTTTCGCGTGTTTAGGCACTTTTGCTCTTTTGTTTGGGTTTTGGCTTCCGCTTTGCCTTTGCTTGCTAGCTCGCATTCGCATTTACGAAGAAGATAAAGGAGAGCAAGAACGTTGAGAAGACACAAAGGCACGTCCAGACCTGTAGTAGGAGCGAGACTTTTACTGTGTAAATATGGCGCAGGGTCGATTCAGGTGGTCCTTGACTATCCGACACACAATTATCTATATCCACTCACAGTTTTGTCTTCTATCAGGGACGCCACATGGTGAAGGAGGACTGGTGTGTGTGTCCGCACTGCAACTTTCCTGCCCTGCACTCTCAGTTCACACAGTAAGTCCAAACTCGAGCGTCATATTTTTGTGACTTGAATAGATTTCCACAGCTGTGTCGTTTAAGCTCCTTGCACAATGTCATAGACTGACATTAAATAAAGCTGGAAATGGATAAAAAGTACGTTTTTGTTTACTTAATGGTAAACTATAAGCAGTGGAAACTCAATTACGGACCAGGCCACATCCCAGTGTTGATCATTTCCAGCCTGTTCCAAGTGTTTCCTTGGCTGGTAGATGGATAAATACACGGAAGTGCCAGAAAAACTGCTATAGACGCGCCTGGTGGTGGCTCTGTAATAGTACGAAATGAATGTGAACTGGTGGAACTCATCACATGCAGTGTTCACCTGTCCGAGAATGTTTGTAGGTGTACCAGGGGTCCCATGGAACAACAGCTAAATAAATCTTACACCATTATAGAGCCGCCACCACCAGCCTGTCTATTATTCATAGGTTCGTCTTTTTTATGTTTTGCACTGACAATTTGACCTGTGTGTGTTTTTGTTTGTGTGTGTGTGTGTGTGTGTGTGTGTGTGTGTGTGTGTTTATGCCACAGGCTATTAGAGACCGAGTCAACGTGTCCCATGTGCTCAGAGGATGTGAGCGCGAACCAGCTGAAGAAGATCTCCGACTGCTCTGGATATCTGCAGCAGGACCAGCATGAGCCCTGACACACACACACACACACACACACACACACACACACATACACACACACGGTTTACTATTCTTAATATCCTTGCTTCTTTAAGCAAAACACACACACACTTTTTATATCTATAGTTGTATATAGAAAATATACAGAACATGCTCTGTTTCGCCATTGGAAAAGTCCGACAACCAATTTTAGTTTGTTTGTATATGTGTGTGTGTGTGTGTGTGTTTTTATTCTTCAGTCCCACATTTCAATTAAGGCAATCAGCAGAAAGACCTTGATATTTTTCTAGAAGAGTCATTTGGTACAGTTGTGCTATTGATTTGTTATAGATTTCCCCGAGCTCAAATTTATGTCAGACTAAATAAAAACTGAGCTCTAATTATCAGAGACTCGTTTATTTCACCGGTCGCTCCACAGATACGCTGTTTCTACCCACACACACACACACATTTTCTACCCTTTACAATCCAAATGTTTGTTGTCCAAATTATGCCTCTGTTATACAAATCAATTCAACCCTTCATACTTTAAGCCACGCCTCCCACCCGAACCCGATGCCGACCTTGTGTGCTACTGACCTGTCTTTCAGCTTGAAAATGAAGTTCAGTAATGTCCATGTTTCAGCATGCAGACTGCACAAGACTATACTGGAAGCTATAAGACTCTATAAGGTCTCGCTAAGGTATAAATGGTGATGTAAGTGATGTTTCTTTTCACATGCACAAGTAAATTGTCACTGGTGCAATGCAGGAGTCAAGCTAATTAGCTAAATCTTTTTTTTTTTCTTTTTGACTTCCAAAGATTCTCTCTGTTTCATTTAGACTCTATCTTGACTTGGCCACTACCCTGTAAGACTCATGACTTGGCCTTGACCTGATTCGAGCCAGACCTGCCTGGGATCCATCCAAAATTCGCATACTCAACAGTACATACTGATTTCATTAAAAGCCCCAAACTTCCCAATATTTTGGGTATGTTTTATCTTTTTGTTGCACGTAGCTGTTCTTCGCAATTTCTACACAGACACAGTTAATGTTCTTACTCTTTAATACAGTGGAAATAAATGACAACAAGACAGATCTGTCTATTTTAATAACAAATTACAAATCAATTTATTTCAGTCAGTTTTTTTTTAGATAAGTAACACACCAATAGCAATAAATGATAACAAATGAACTAAACTGTGTACATTAATTCACAGGTTCAATCGTCTGCACTGCTTTAGTTGAATTATGGGATAAAACAGTGTGCTCTGTTCGCATACTTCAAAATGTCTCCCAATGCGGTTCGTCATCCAGGAACTTTAGTCATACTTACTGTTTGATGCACATTTCATAGTTGGACACACTAGTCATTCTCGCATACTGCTTTTGCGTACTGTTCAGTCTGGAAGTACGTGATTTTGGATGCAGCCCTGGTCTTGGACTTAAAGTCTTCATATTCCTTAAGCCTCAATCTTTGACTTGGCCTCAACACCCCTAAAATTAGGTATCGTCTCGGTCTCAGCCAGTCCTGGTCTTGGACTTGCCTACAAGGTTCTACTATAAGGCTTTATTTGCATTATGCTTTGACCTTGACTTGGCCTCCACATCATTGAGACTGGATAGTCTCAGACAGTCCTGGTCTTCGACTTGACTAATACGCCCTCAGTTTCATTATGCCTCGATCTTGACTTGGCTTTCACCCTCTTAAGACTAGATATTGACTCAGTCTCAAGAGGACCTGATCTTGGATCTTGACCACACCCTTAAGACTGGATATTGACTCAGCTAGTCCTGATCTCAGACTTCAGTACAAAGTTCTAATATAAGGCCTCATTTACATTAAGTCCACACCCTAAAGACTTTTTTTGAATCAGGCTCAGCCGGTCCTGGTCTTGAATTATAACTATAAGGTTCAAGGCCAAGACCAGTGGACTTGACTGTAAGGTTCTAAAATAAGGCTTTATTATCATTATGCCTTAAACTTGACTTGGCCTCCAAACCCTTAAGACTGGATATTGACTCAGTCTCGTCCAGTCCTGGTCCTGGACTTGAGCATAAAGCCTCATTTTCATTAAGCCTCAATCTTGACTTGGCCTCCACCCTCTTAAGACCGGATGTCGACTGATTCTCAGCCAGTCCTGGTCTTGGACTTCACTAAAAAGCCTCATTTTCATTAAGTCTTGATCTTTCCCACACCTTTAAGACTGGATATTGACTCCGTCTCAGCTAGTCCTGATCTTAGACTTTACTATGATGTTCTACTATAAGGCCTAATTTTCATTAAGCCTTGATCTTGACTTGGCTTCCAAACCCTTAAGACTGGGTATTGACTCAGTCTCAGTTGGTCCTGGTCTTAAAAGGTTCAATTTTAACAAGGTAATCAATGCAATGATAATCACTGCCAATGGGGTTTTTTTTTTGTGGTTTTAATGTCCTGATTAGTGTATGTTTAAATAATAAATGTAACACATTATGGACGCTAAACCAAATTCGTCTTTGAACGCATTGTAAATGTAAAGACGTAAATGTCCACACTGAGAAACATACTACTGAGAATATAGTGACAGAATTAAGTTATGTATAATGTTTAATGTCAGGCCAGGGTTAATGAGCCGATAGCTGGCAGCATGATGTTCTAGGTAGATACCATTTTAATTCTGTTACATATAAGTGAATAGCATATGAATAATTACAGATAGCCAGAAGAGCCAGAAAAATTAGTACTGGTAATTCACTGTATATGCATTACTGCAGCCTGAGCTTCATTACTCAAAACAAAATGTCGTCTGTTGTGAAAAAACATGGTTAAACATATGTTAATACATGCGCCTAGCATCATTAACTGCAGTTTTATCACAGGTTAAAGCCGAATAGGAGACCTGCCTGTTAACTGTGTACTTTGCACCTGTTCAAGTTCTCATTTCTCCTCCTGTAATACTTGATGTACTTTGCTTAGATGTGAAATATTACGGATGTTTGTTAAGGTTATAGTCACAAACTATTCCCGAGGAAACTTCAATGGGGAAACTTTTATGACTATAACCGTTGATAAATGTATCTATTTGAGAGGTTCAGGTTTCGACTAGGACACGGGAGATGGAGTTTCTGCTCCCGAGTGTAAATAGATAAGAGCGTGGAATGGAATTGCATGAATCGGTCTTGTACCAGAGTGAGAAATGCGTTCTCAGACTAAATGTGTGTCTCCTTCTCCTTCAGATTTCTAGCCTTGGACTTATACCTGAGCAAGTAAACAGCTAGGTTTTGAAGTTGACGTGTTGGAAGCAGGAAAAATGGGCAAGCTGTTTTGGCAGGTGGATTTAATGATGTGGCTAATCGATGTATTTATCTGAGTGTGATGGCGTGAATAGTATTGTGAAGATTTGCAGACATGTGAGCCTCACCCCCTAATTATGGAATTGCTGATTCAGTGGTGCGTACTAATCGTTAAGCGCTCGATTGGCTAATAAAATCATTATCCATGCTCAATAAAGTCAGTGGAATGAGATAGATTGCAGATTGCATTAGCTAGCTGGTACATGTTAGGCCCAGGCTCCTTTACCCAGCTATGTCTGTGCATGAAAACTTCATTCTGATTGGTCAGAGGGTACCTTTTTGGTTAGTTTTCTATAACAATAGAGCAGCATTTATTTAAATGACAGGATCATGTAAATGTACTTTTTTTGAAACTATCTCTGCTATAATACTGTGTTGACATTACATAATGTTAAACATAGTTAGCTGGAATAGAGTAACTGAACTCACAGTAATGTTGACAATGAAATACAAAAGATATGGCTAACAATTGGTTTGGTAATTGTTTTGTTTTTGTTTTTACTTGTAAATTTTAAAAGCATTTATGGTAATTTTTAGGTGTTAAAATAATACTAAATGAGACATTTGTCGCTACAATATGAATGTAGTAATGCTTATGTAAATTAAGAAGTAAAGTTTTGAAGTTGAGTTCGATCACACTGAAGTTAATCCACAGCTGGAATTTGTGTACTACGTTTCATATTTTATTTTATATAAAAAAATATCTGTACCTTTTAGTGGCATAGTCTGTTTCAGACAAAGTTCTTTAAATTTATATCCAAATTTCTGGGGACATACAGTTAAAGAGCCGATGATGCAGTGTGCCGAAAATCTGAAGTTGAAAATAAAATTCAAAAAGTTGAAACCATGCACACAAATACGACCAACAAATTCTAGTAATGCGCCAAAATGAGCCAAAATTGAAAAGTTTTATACATTTTAAATCTGAATTTAAAACATGGAAAACCAATTGGAAAATGGACACGTGAAACATTGCAGACAAATTCAAACAAAGTAATATGATTGAATTCAGTTGATCGAATTCAACTACAAAATTTCACATCTTACAGAGATGCAAACTCCCTCATGTTTAGGTAAAATTTTCCATTTTGAAATCAAAATAGGTCAACTACAAGAGGAGAAAATTTTTTGGAGGGGGTTTGCTCATTTGGTTGGTCTTCATGAGCTGAGCAGATGAAAAGGACGAAGACTTTGTTGATCATGAGGTAAGCATTATTTTGGATTTCAGTTTTTCTTAAGGTATTCGGATGATTCTGCAGTGACCATCAGTGTTTCCTTTTCATTTTGATGTATGCTGAAATGCCACTGGTACACCCATATAATACTGCATAGGGAATGCACAAGCTTGTGGAAATATTCTGTAGACAACAAGCACCATACTTCCCCCAGAATTGTGCATAATTTTGCTGTATAGAATAATTTTGAGGTATAGAATTTCTCCATTGTTCCACTGCGACTTGGACTTCCTCTAACCATAATTTGGTGTCTTCAGCCGTGTCTGGTCTCTCATTGTCCTGTCGAATGCAGGACATGAACTGGTGTAACTCATCCCACATAGCATTCACCTGTCAGAGACGTCTGTAGATGTACCAGGGGTCCCATGGAATGCAGGCTAAACATTTTACAGACTCATTGGTACCAGTTTTTCCAGCACAGACGCATATTCCCGTTTACGAGTTCTATAGCCAGAGTTATCAGGTTCAGCTGAACAGAATGAGAGCTGTGTCGTAGATTATGCATTGACAGATGGTGTGTGTGTGTGTGTGTGTGTGTGTGTGTGGTAGGTACTATGACTCACATATGGAAGAAATCTGTTGAGCTGCCTGGTTGCAGCGGTGTGTGTGTGTACGCATGTGTGTGTTTATAGTAGTCACTAAGAAGATTCATTAGGTTCATTACATAGAGTGTGGCAGTGAAAGAAGTTGAACTAAGTTAATAACGAGTAAAGGCTGAGTGTGTGTGTGTGTGTGTGTGTGTGTGTGTGTGTGTGTGTGTGTTGGTCCTCTGCAGTGGGCTGGCATCAAGCCATGCTCTGAGCACTGATGTCCTTCCCGCTTACACAAATCTACACTCGCACATTCACACCACTGCATTCAGCTCTTTAACACACACACACACACACACACACACACACACACAATATATCAATACGCGTATTTCTTGCACAGTCAGACCTGTATAGCACCATACACATAGTGCCCACTTCATTCATTCTTGTATATGTGTGTGTGTTGTAGAAGAGGGATTATTCTAGCTCCCTCTCTCTCTCTCTCTCTCTCTCACACACACACACACAGCTACTGAAGTGCCATCTATCATGTCCTCCCCCTCATGCACATTTTCTTTAGGGTGCTATTTTCATGGACAACCAAAACCCGACATAAAAGACACGCGTTAACATATTTTAAAGAAACTATTCATGAATTTTACAAAGATATGAGTGCGGATTGATGGGTTTGTTAATCATTAGTCAAATTCAACAACTGCCCCTAGACATCCCTAGAACTGAGTAGACAGCCTTTAAAAAAAACAGAAAAAGCGTAAGTGAAGTGCCTTTCGCATTTAACCCAGAACACTTAGTGGGCAGTGTAACGGTACTGGATCAGATTAGAGATCATAGCTCCACTGTACAAATGCCAATGCTAAACACACAGCAACACCACCTATGCACATGGGCTGTTGCATCCGCCGGTGCGCCTCTTCCGCCAAATTATGGTTAATCTTAAGGTTTCGCACCAAAGTCACCAAATTTTAGAATTGTGGAGTGTTCTGCAGGAAGTCTGGCGTTCATCATTGCCTACAGAATTGCCATCTGGGCGACCTACCAAGTATTAAGTTGTGTCCAAAATGGCATACTTGAATACTACATATTAGCTTGGGGTGAGTACATACTGTTTAACCACTAAACTAGCATACATCGATCCACCATCTTACCAACAGCCTTTGACCCAAGACGTCACACCGCTTAAGTTCCCACACAATTATAATTAATTAACTTTAAATTTTGTTTGTAATCATAAACTCTCTTCGTCTCGTTTACAAATAAAATGAGCTCTCAGTTCGCTCGCAGTGCATTATGGGATATGTCAGGCTCAGATGGTGTGCTCGGGGAGCGTACTAGAAAATCTCTCCCAAACTAGTAGGACATCCGGGAATCCTGATACATACTAGGTATTCGGACGCACTACATCGTGTCCCATATTAGATTCGTATACTAACTAGTATGGGAGTATGCCATTTCGGACGCAGCCTTAGATTGGTGTACCAGTTTTTTTGGCACTTAGTTATACACCGTGACCTGTGCATATGTAGTGCATAATAGTATCATTGTCAGATTATGTTTTCAAGCCATAAGTACGCCAAATACTAGACCCAGAACTATGAGACTTGACTTAGAAATGCAGATCTAGTATATAAGTACTAACTTGTTTTCCTCCAATTGTGAATGCATATGTGAAGTGGTAGTCAGGCTAGTTGTATAGCGTTAGCAGGTAAGAAATGATTGTGAAGGTGTCCGAAAGGATCGTTTGGAGACATTTTGTCATATCCCACCACAATTCCTGAACCTTCTTCAATTCCTGAAGACAGCGGTAAAAGAGAATTTGAGTCCATTTTATTTCCAGAGTGTGACAGTATTTCACAGTAGAACAGCATATTTCCTGAAGTCAGGCTGACACTCAAGCCTGCAGGCAACCCTCGAGTACTGGAAGTTACAATAATGGAGTTTGCTTATGACATTACATTAGTGGGCCTGATCAGCAACAATGATGAGTCAGCATACAAAGAGGAGGTGAAGAGCAGCTCGCGATGGTGCAGAGACAAGGATTTATTTCTGAATAGTGGACAAAAGACGATCGTTGACGTCAGGACGACCTGTGGTGCAACTGTGGACAGAGGAGCTCAACATCAAGACCTTCTAAAGGAGAACAGCAGAGAGTAAACATGGCGAATTAGGAGAACCATTGAGAAGCTTGCCTGGGTCTTTCTACCCACCATTGACCTACCACAAGCACCCCCCACCACCACCACCACCACCACCTCCCCGCTTGCTCGTCTCACATAACACCACCAGAGGAGGTAGAGGCAGGTGAAATCCTGCTAGTGGTGGAATAAAGAGTGAAGCCATGTGTATTTGGCCACAAAATTCATTGAGCATATATGTTAGGGCTCAACATTGTTAGCATCTTAGTGAAATGTGGGCCATATCTGGGCCAGAATAATATTTCTATGTGAAATGAGCCTGGTGCAGATCTGTTCTAGATGTGGCCCCTGGTCTTGTGGTCAGCTTCTGGTCTGGATTTGGCCCAGTTGTGTGAGCTTCACACATCCCAGATAGCAAATTTGATATGGCCATATCTGCTTTTACTTGTGGCCCAGAAGAGGGCCAGATGTGGATGCCGGAACTTGGCCAGTTTACAGCCATGAAAGGGCAACATCTCAGCCACCTTTAAACCACCACTGCCAGAAATGGCCCACATGTACAACTTCGCATATACCATGCCAGAAGTGGCTCTAGTATGTTTTGGGACATGTGGGCCGAATGAGCATTTTAAATATGTGGGCCAGTTTTGGTTCACATGCCATTTTCTGATGTCAAGAATGAGCAATCAATGTTGAATCATTGCCAGAAGTGGCCCACATCCATATGAAATCATCCATATCTCACAACCGGTGCTATCAGTCCATGCAGCAAGTAAACCACATAAAAAATGCAGGATGTGGGCCAGATTTGGGCCAGAATCATTTACTGTTTTGGCTGAGATGTTTGCTGATTTCTTAGTTTGATCTTTGAGGTGGTGTAGTTGAAAGTCAAGGGTGGTTAGTGATGAGGAAAGCAAAGTGATTAGTACACAATACTGACCATGGACACAATCCTTTCCTTATGGGAACATTTTGTCCTCATGCGGCTAACTCGCGCTCGCTTGCTCGGCTCTCATATTCCACAAGCCTACAGCTGACAAGACATGACAGAAGCGCCCTTGAGCAAGGCATCAAAACCTCAAAATGCTGCAGAATGTATGCTGACTAGTGTGTGTGTGTGTGTGTGTGTGTGTTTCAATCACTTTCACTCATATGAGGACTCTCTCAGGACAAACACATTTTGAAACTTTTGACATGTCCTCAGTGACTCAGTAATGTTTCACTTCACTGGCGCCTCATTTGCGCTCATCGGCGCCATTTTTTTTTTCTTTACCTCAGAAAATTGTTTCGCGGGGAAAAAAAATGGTCCTGGCTCGCGCTCGCTCGTTGCATGCGGAATCCTATCCCGGTCCTGTCTTCTAGCCTCGTACACACACACACGCACGCACGCACACACACACACACACACACACACTCCTAGCAGCGAGTGTATCCCTCTCTCTCGCTCATAGAGACACATACCGGGACGGGACAATGATGGACTATGACCGAGACCGTGTGTTATAACCGGACGCGCGTGCAGAGAGAGAGAGAGAGAGGATTAATATATATATACATATATACATGCATATATAGATATATATATATATATAAATCTTATCCCGACTTGATGAGGTAAGACCGGGTGCTCTGTCCCGAACCGCATGCATGTCGGTAAACCGCAGAGTAATGAACAGTAAGCCGGTAGTACAGTATGTGTAGCACATATATATATATAAAAATAGTATGACGCGTGCACGCGACCTCGTAATTAACCTAACCTAATTAACCAGCTCTGTTAATTAGCCTCGCACGGGTCGGGACGCACTGTCAAGGACAAGTCCCCGGTTAGAGTAGTGTGGACGTTTTCACGCGCATGACACTGCAAGTTCACCCACAAGTCAAAAACTTAACTCGTTCCGCTTGTGTGTGGCGTGTGCGCGTGCGGATTCAGTGCGCGCGCGAGTTTGTAAAAAAAAAAAAAAAAAAAAACACCTCCGCAATCTCTGCACGCGCCAGAGAGCCTTGACGATTTGCCCTCTCCGGCTCGAGCGCCCCTCAGCCCTCACGTGCTAACGGCTTGACACTCCTCAGGAGCTTAATTGATTAATACCTGCACTCACACTCTCTCTCTCTCACACACACGTGTATATATACAGAACCCCCTCATTAACATCTGGATTGTCATGTAGCTACTGTCTCATACTCCAAACCACTTACAGTGTTGAATGACCTTTCACAGAGGAGTGAACACTACACAATACACTGAAGTGGTAGAAAAGCTGGTACACAACAGCCTACGCAGAACCAAAACTATGCACGTCATCGGTTACGTCCACCGATGCAATAGACATCTGTGAAAGCTTCTAGAGCCACAGTGAGAATGGCGAGACGGGTCGCAGCATTCTGGAGTTGGACGATTGGATTTTCACATATGACCGTATTACAGGAGTTCCGTCGAGCCTCGAACTTGCGTCAGCAGCATGGAACACTGGCTCAGGTCACATCGGAATTCACTGCTGGGGCCGAACATCAGTGTGAGGACCTGCTGGTGTGCCAATTTTTCTAGCACCGCACTGTAAATTCTTACCTTAATAGCGTTAAATGATCCCTTGCGATCTGGGACAAACATCTGGTGTCGAACTAAAGAAACCACTACTTTATTTAACAGACATCTGGATTTGGACGAACCTTTACCATATGGAACAGACTTTTGGTTTTGGACAAAGCCTTACAGTATGGAATAAGCATCTGGATTTGGACGAAATCTTTGTAGTATGGAACTAACACCCAGTTTGGAATGAACCCTTACTGTATGGAACAAATATCTACATTTTTTTTTATTTTTTTTATATGAAACCTTAAGGTATGGAGCAAACATCTGGTTTGGATTGACCCCCTTACAGTGTTGAACAAACATGTTTTTTTTATAAACGCTTAAGGTATGGAACACACATCAAGATTTGGATGAACCCTTACAGTATGGAACAAACATCTGTTTTCGAATGAGCCTCTTACAGTATGGAAGAAACATCTGGATTTGACTGAACCCTTAGTGTTTAACAAATGTCTGGTTTTGAATAAATGTTTATGGTAAGGAGTAAACATCTGGATTTGGATGAACCCTTACAGCATGGACCAAACATCTGCTTTCGAAAGAACGCCTTACGGTATGGAACAAACATCTGTATTTGAATGAACCCATAGTGTTTAACAAATGTCTGGTTTTGAATAAATGTTTATGGTAAGGAGTAAACATCTGGATTTGGATGAACCCTTAC
>JAOVVF010000033.1:9590380-9613801 GCA_028565595.1 Duopalatinus emarginatus | reverse complement strand
TAGCACAGACTGGCTGCCCAGACCGGGAATCAAACCCAGGTCTCTCACATGGGAACCCAATGATATAACCACTTTGGTACCACACCAACCTGACAGCCGACTCCTGCACCTCGGAATACAACAGAATTGTGGAGCGTTCTGCAGGAAGTCTGGTGTTCATTGCCTACGCAATATTTCCACAAACGTGCCATGTGAGAGACCTTACCGAGTCTTAGACTGGTGTATTAGTTTGTTTCTGACACCAGGTACATTTTTCCGTTACCTGTATCCGTCGCACCAGTCGAACACTTCATTGACGAGGTATTCGTCGGGAATTACGCCGCCCCTTTTTATTTACGCACGTTCTCAGGAGTTCAGTCAGCCGTATATAGCTAGAGAAATTAACATAATCTTAAATGGTTGTGGTTCAGGCTTAGTTGGAAATCCTTAGCAGTGGACGGCTGCCAGAAGCCTGTGACCTGTAGATATCCCACCACTTTTGTATTTGATGCTCCGTCAGCCTAAAATGGAGGCAGTTTTTTTTTTTTTTTTTTTTTTTTTAGTAGCTGCTCGTTTATTTTTTATTCTTTTTTCGGCGGAGGAGGTAGAGGAAGGGGGGGGTGCTTTATGCCCTCGGCGTTTTCCTTTGTGGATTTCAGATCAGTAAAGACCGGTTCTCTTGGCAGACGTCTCATAGAAACAGACTCTGGCTCACGCTTATGAGGGAGCAGAGAGTGGTGAACCGTTGCCTATTTTTCGACATCGTCTTTATTGTATCGGTTCGGTTCAAATGCCACGTGTATCGCGGAACCCTACAAACACTAGTCGTCATATTGTTTTGTACATACGCTCCTTGACCACTGTGCTTGCACACACACACAACCTTTGCCAAGAGCAGTGGGCAGCCCTATGCAAGGTTCCCAGGGAGCAGTTGGAGGTTAGTTTTTGGTGTCTTGTTGAACTTCTGGTCACATGGCTGTTTACTTAACCACAAACAACTGCCCCCAGTAATATACAATGGGTTCGATCCATCAACCTTTGGGTTGTGGACCCAACATGATTCATGTTTCAAATTGACCCAGCAGTTTCGGTTATACATCATTTATTTATGTTTTGCTGGGTAGAAACGTGTCAGTCACTACAAGTCAGTTCATCGCATGCTTTAAAATGACCTTAAAAATGTAGTTTTCTTACATAAAAGTGTTTTTTTTATATATATATACACACATACATACATCCTGCCCATCTCCAGTGATGCCGGCTGGCTCGGTCAGTAGGAGATTCAAAGGAGCTTCAAAGGCTTTCTGCTTTGTACTCGGGCTCCATGTGCACTGCGTACAAATTGCTGCAGATGGGCAGAGAAGCTCAGAGGCTGCACACACACACACACACACACACACACACACACGCACACCTGTAGTCATACATTATCTGTCTCTCTCTGCAATATCACCTAATTAGGGCGGCTAAATTTACTACTCCCCTAGTTCAACCACTGAACAAACACGATGTAGACTGTTGTCACCGTGTGTGTATATATGTGCGTGTGTGTGTGTGTGTGTGTTTTGCAGTCCGTCTGTCTCCGTTCCTGACATTCTCTCTCCCTCTCGTCATCTCTCTCAGTGTTTTACGAAGATAGCGTGAAGTACTCCTTGAATCTACAAGGACTTCGCAAATCCACTTTATTCTCTATAATGAGAAATAGAACAATGGCTCTTGAGTAGGCCTTTTTTTTTTGCCTAATCCCACACACACACACACACACACACACACACACACACACACACACACTTAGCAATTCACCTGAAAGAGTATTTCTATATTAAGGATTTGCGGTATCAGGCTATCAAGTAACGCTAGTTATTTTTGTCAATATTGTCTGAGACATTTTTATAGTCGTCCTTACACACACATACACACACACACACACACACACACACACACACACACAAAGTCAGACCAGACACTCGACTCTTTCCTAATATGTATATTTTTTTCTATAATCAATAGCAACTTCTTAGAAATGTGAGTTTATTACAAATGTACATTAGCTAGCGTAATTTACATTTACGCTAGCTAGCGTTGTGATTTGTGTCAGCAATGGTTAGCAAATGGCTGAGCTTTTCCTTTCACCGACCGATCATCCTGATAGAAACACCGCCCAGCAGTGCGGCCAACTGCAGACCACTGCTGAGACCGGCTAAGCAGATAGCAACATGTGCGTTCTTTAAATCTGATGCCTGAAAAGCGCTTCGTTTACCTCCCCAAGCTAAGTCAGTCTCAAAGTAAACTACTCTCTCTTTTTCTTTCGGGTTTCCTCCCGCATGCATGTAGGTGTGTGTGTATGGGTGTGTGTGTGAGTGTGTGTGTGTTGACAGGAGATCCGGCTGCTCGGTTTGTTTATCTATTTTATAATACATTCCTAGATGAATCAGATGGCTTGAGCATATGAACGTGAACAAATGAACCGAACACAGCAACTGGAGAAACGATCTTGAGAAAGGGTTGTGAAATAAAGTGCTAGTTTGAGTCATGGTGCTGGTGGGCAGACTTTCAGTGACGTATGTTCAGTGCAGGCGGTTTGAGAAGAGAGTGTGTGTGTGTGTGTGTGTGTGTGTGTGTGTGTGTAAGTGAGAGAGAGAGAGAGATGTTGTGTGGTTTATGTTTAGCTTGAAGTGTTTACGCCTCTCATGAGGATTCAGCTTCTCGCTGCGGGTTAAAATCAACATACTTTCACCTAAATTGTTTATGACAGATCATAGGAACGACTTGTGCAGTGGGTCTTGGCGCTACAGACATTCTTGCTGCATAGGAGTGGTGTGGTCACAGGGGAATGTCATTATCATCACATTGGATACATGTGAAACGCGTCAGTCAGACCGCGAGGCGACTGTAATTATAACGAGCTTCGCGCGTATCTTCAGTAAGATTATGTATCTAGCTACCGCTATAGCAAGACTTAGCTAGCTTGTTAGCTATGTTGCGGAATGTTTTACAAACTAAATGATCTAGCCAGCTAACACCGTGAGGCATTTTATAACCACATAGACAGTTTTGCTGTGGGACATTTCCTAACATTAGCATTTTTTGTTGTGGAATTTCCTAACTACTGAATTTCCAGAAAAACTCATACACCGGGGTCCACGAGCTTGCGGAAATATTCTATAGGCAATAAACACTATACTTCCTGCGGAATGGTCCACAATTCTGTAGTATTTTGTTTTCTGTGTTCACAGATATTTTTTTCAGATAGGCTTGTCTGTACCAGTTTTTCTGACACTTAAGTGTATATCTAGCTAGCTATCTTCGCTAGCTGTTTGTGTTCTGAGGCATTATCTAGGTAGCTATCTTTGCTGCGAGACTTCTAACATTACGTAAATAGTTAGCATTGTTAAGACTTTTGTCTAACATTATCAAACATTAGCTGTGTTACGGTTACATGGTTTTCTAGCCATGTTTTACATTATCGAACTAGTCGTCTTTTGTTGTGGTATAGATTCTAACGTAAGTAAACTAGCTCGCTTTACCGTGGGACAATGTCCAACGCTGTATAGCTATTATCAACCAAGCTAACTTTATTGTTCCTGAGACCTTTCCTCGCAGCACATCTTACCATCTTACCAGCACTGATGTGGGATATTTGCTAACATTATCTATCCAGCTGTGTTATATAGTTTATAATAATAATAAATATTATTTATATATTTAGTCAATTAGCTGTGTCAAGGCCTTTTTTACAGCTGTATCTAGCTAGCTAGCGGTGTTGTAGGACAATTGTCTGACATTACCTAGCTAGTCATCAACCTAGCTAGCTTTACTGTGCGATTTCTTTAGTAATATCTATTACATTTTGTAATAGAGAAATTTATGGCTATCTCAGTAATCCAGTATTACTAGCGAGCTATATTTGGATAACCCACGCATTTGAATGAAGTTGTTTTTCAAAATTTAAATGTATTCATGAGTCCTGTGTATTATATAATCATCATTAGCATTTTAGCCATTAGCATGCTGTCCCAGAATCATGTGCAGATCTGCAGAATAATTAGAATTTGGCTGCCCATCTCTTTGTATTTATGGGCCAGTGCGTCTTTTTGTAACAGCAGGGAATCTGAGGCCAACAGGATGTTCACGCTGAGTCTATTCAGATTTTTTTTCATGCACAGAATCCACAGCAGGACTCAAATCACCAGCAGACAGTCATCATAATCATATGTTGGGTAGTTGGGCAAAAATCTGATACGCGAGGAGGATCGAGAGAGATGAGTACACAAGGAGCATACAGATACATCTTTGCTCCTTCTAAATTTATACAGTTGTTGTGGGAGATTTTCTCAAATTAAACCGCTGGCTATATTACTTGTGGGACATTAATTTAACTAGCTAGCTTTGTGTATGCGTTTGTGTATCTATTCGTGTTAGTTGTGGATAATTTTCTAACATTATCTAGTTAGCTAGCTTTGCTGTACGAGATTTGCTAACATTCTGTAGCTAGCTATATTTGTCCTGGAATGTTTTTCTAACGTTATCTAACTAGCTAACTTTGCTAACTTTCTGTAGCTAGCTATATATTTGTCGTGGAATATTTTTCTAAAGTTATCTAACTAGCTAACTTTGCTGTACGAGATTTGCTAACATTATGTGGCTAGCTATATTTGTCGTGGAATATTTTTCTAACGTTATCTAACTAGCTAACTTTGCTGTACAAGATTTGCTAACATTACGTAGCTAGCTATATTTGTTTTTCTAACGTTATCTAACTAGCTAACTGTGCTGTACGAGATTTGCTGATATTATGTACTTAGCTATATTTGTTATGGAACAGTTTGTAACATTATTGGACATATTGTAACCACATTAATTTGGCTAGCTATGTTATGTCGTTCTCTAACATTATATAGCTTGCTATCTTTTCTGTAAGATGTTTTCTAGCTGGATTTTCTGTGGGACATGTTTAGTATCTAGATAGATGGCTAATTTTACTGTGAGACATCTGTTGTAGTTGTATTTGTTGAGCCATTTTCTAACATTATCTAGCTAGTAATTTTTTGTCGCTAGACACTTTCCTATTTTTACTTTTCTTAATAGCTAGCCTTAAACTGATCGATTTATTTAGCTAGCAGTAAGTAAATGCTGTAACTGTATACGCATTCATTCCCATTGGTGTGAAACCCAAAAGTCCCGATGTTTTAAACCACAGCCTTGCAGGCAACGTATAGCTAAAGCTAGAAATTAGCTTCCTAAAAAGTTTCGCTGGTCCCCAATTGGTAGAAAGGTGATCTAGGAAAACTTGGAGTTGGAATGAACAGAATTAATAGAACTGCAAACAGTTTAATGCATCCTAGTACAGGGTTTCAGAACCGCTTTTACCTTTAAGGAACAGTTTCAGTCTCAGTATTTCAGAGCTTACTGCTTGATCACATAAGGATGGCTCCCTGGCTACAGATGGCTACCAGGTTTTTGAAGAATTTTCAAGGCTAAATCCATGTATCACAGATTAGATCGAATTGATGCTAATTCCAGACTAAAGCCATTTTCACAGATGAGCCTCCTCATATGTTGTTGTTGAGCCACTGCAGGGTGTAATTGGGGTCTGAAGAAACAGCGCAGGCCGTGTCGGAGCGCCAGCGGTCGTGTGTTGATTATGCAGATGTAGCGGCGAGCAGCGCGCTGGACTTGCATACTAATGAAATTATAGGAAGGAGAAATTGATTAGTAACCAGTCCAACTGTCTCTCGGGTTTAAGGTTTTTTCTGCATACACAGAGAGAGAGAGAGAGAGCGAGAGAGAGAGAGAGAGTTAAGATAAATTATAAATCTTCATACACTGTGCAGAACATTCCTGAGGTCTGTAAATCAGGAAAAACTGGCCAGACAAACGAGCCTATTCAAAATACATAGCAACGCCACCTATTCATGTCATTGGTTGCGTCCACCAGTGCGTATATAAATATGGACATCTATAAAAGTGTCATAATGGTATACAGCTTGTTACATGGCATTCCATGGGACCCTGGTACATCTATAAATGTTTGTGAACACTATGTGTGCCTGCTGTCCGACACCCATTTGTGGTCTGCATTCATTCTAGGCTTTGGCCTCCTCCAACAGGACGATGCACCACTACACACCAATTCACACCACATTATGGTTAAATTGACACCTTAACCACCAGTTAGAGCAGTTTGGGGTTTGGCTATCCCACCTTAATTACAAGATCTCAGAATTGTGAAGTTCTCCAGGAAGTACGATGTTCAGTGGCCTACAAAATATTTCCTTGTGGAGGAACTTGTAGAGTCCAGGCCCAGTGGGGGACCTACCGAGTCTTAGACTGGTGTACGAGTTGTTCTGTATCTTTATCTTTTATGCTGCCAACATGAAACTGTTTACGTTGATACTAAATCAAGGCCATGAACGAGCAGGGTGTAGCAGGATTTACATTTATGCAATTTATCCCAATATTGCGTACTTTAAGTGTGAGTCCAGCTGCAGGTGGGCAATGATCTAGAGGCTAGATTAGCTATTTCTTAGCCTCTAAATGTTCTGACTCATATTTAACTTGACTAGCTAGGGCTACGAAGTTTCTCTTTAGCTATGTTTAAGAATCCTTAAATCTCTCCAGTTGATGCCCATGATATTGATGCTAATCTTCCCCCATATGATTTCAGACCCACAGAAGCTTGCGTCATTCTGTCAGCGTTTTCTCTGTAATGGTGTTGACTGAGCTTTTGCCTGCTCAAGGCTCCAGTGTTTAGCCCACACAGTAGCACTATTTAAAGCCTAATGAGTCCAGTCGATACATACACCTCCTCACACAGTGATAGGATCATCCAGCTGAACCCAAACACCGAACGGGCTACCAAACCCACCAGGAGAAAATATTGGTGGTCTGGGAGTTGTTGTAAGCTGGAGACTTAATGGGTAATGGGTTATTATAAGTACATAGAAAAACTGGTACACCAGTCTAAGACTTGGTAGGTCCCTCACAGGGCATGGCCTCCACAAGCTTGTGGAAATATTCTGTAAGCAACAAACACCATACCGCCTGCAGAACTCTCCACAATTCTGTCGTATTCAGGATGAGGTGACGGATTTCCGTGTTCCACAACACGTCACATGGCATCCCAGATGTGTTCTGGTGACTTGGGTGTGAATGATAAAACCCTAAATTCAGATGAGTGTTCCTCTAACCATAATTTGGCGGCTAAACAAACCCATACCATTATGGAGCCACCACCAGCCTATGTATTTCTGTACCAGCAGATTTCTGGCACTTCAGTGTAGCACCGTTAGACAATAAACAAACTTCTAAACCAAATTCACCATGTCGTCGTCACTATTTCAGTAGCTAGCTACAATCGAACTTGTCACGCTAACCGCGTTCCTTTCTTCAGTTTGTTCGCAGTTTTCCCGGGGCGTCTACGCCATCTTCGGCTTCTACGATAAGAAGTCGGTCAACACCATCACGTCGTTCTGTGAGACTCTGCACGTGTCCTTCATCACGCCGAGTTTCCCCGCCGACGGCCACAACCAGTTCGTGCTGCAGATGAGACCAGACATCCGCGGCCCTCTGGTCAGCCTGGTCGAGTACTACAAGTGGGAGAAGTTCGCGTATTTGTACGACAGTGATCGAGGTACACACACACACATGCATTAATGTATCAGATTGCTTGTTCTATTCATTTGTAGCGCTCCTCAGTCCTCAGGGACACTTCCTGCGGTCAGAAGTGCTTATAGTGTACAGAAAGCGTTACCGCTTAGTGTCTCTCTATTCATTTTCTCGCTCTTCGTCACACACACACACACACTTTCTCCTTACATGTCATCCTTACTCTGTCACATTTATTGTTGCTATGGAGAAGTGCCAGGCCAGGCCTATCGCGAGCTGCGTGATCGTCCGTGAGGTTGCGGCGGTGCTGTAATGGATGACTAATGCTGAATGTGTTACTAATGTAATAATGCTCTGTGTCATTACGCTGTGTAATTATGAGTGAGTGTGTAAAACTGTCATTACAGGGTCTGTTAGCGTTAGTCATTCATCCCAACAAAATCCAACCTTACCATATAAATATAACAAGCTAGGCTTTTAGAGCATGTTATTATTCAAATCATCCAATGCCAGACCTCTGAACGGGTCCTGTGCTGTCTGTGGCACCAAGACACATCCTTCTGGGTTATCGTCTGACTATCTTGCCCCCAACACACATGAGTGAGTGCTGGGTGCCCATGACTCTGTCACCGGGTCGTCCTTCTTAGGACCAATTTTGGTAGATACTAGGACACACGCCACAAAGACCTGCTGTTTTACACTTGCCCATTTTTCCTGCTTCCAACACATCATCTTTGAGAACTGACTGTTTACTTGCTGTCTAATATATCCCACCCCTTAACAGTGTCATTGGAACAAGATAATCTGATCTGATGAACGTGATGTCTAGACGACTGGGTCAAAACAGCAGGTCTTGTAGGGGGTGTACCAGTATACATTGGTTAGTACCTACCAAAAGTGGTCCAAGAAAGGACGACTGATGAACTGGCAACAGGGTCACGGGTGCTCAGGGCTCAATCATGTCCGATCCGATGTCAGATCACCTTCCGACGTCTGGTATTGGATGGTTAAAACAACAACATGCTATAAACCCAGTTTACAGTGGTTAGTACCAAAAGTGGTCCAAGGAAGGATACCTGGTCAATCGGCAACAAAGTCATTGGTCCCTCCAGGTTTCATTTAAGTACATTGGGTGTGAAGACTAGCCCATCTGTTCCGATTCCACAGAAAGATCTGCTGCTGATGTCTTGGTGCCAGATACCACAGAACACCTTCAGAGAAAGGTAACCTGTCAGTCTACGAAGCTGATTTGTTGAAAGCAGAAAAGAAGGGGCAAGCGTCTAAACGATGTCTAAACGATGTCTGGACGATGTTTGGACGACTGGCTCAGAGCGTCTCTAAAACAGCAGGTCTTGTGGGGTGTGTCCCAGCATACAGTAATTCATCCCTACAAAATGTGGTCCAAGGATGGACAACCAGTGAACCAGTGACAGGGTCATGGACACCTAAAGCTTACTGAAGTGTGTAGGGTGCGGAGGCTTGCCCATTTGGTCCGATCCCACCAAATATACCCACAGATGGATCTGTTTCTTACATCTTGGTGCCAGATACCACAGAACCTCAGAGGTCATGTGGAGTCCATGGCTTGATTGCGCCAAACTGTTTTGGAAGGTGGTGTTAACGTTACGACTGGTTGTATACTTGCAGCTCATTTATATCACAAAGCATTAAATTAAGATGCTTTATTTAATTCAATTGTATTTATTTAACATTGTTAATTTTGTTGCCACGTTTCTTGAATCCTATTGGCTGCCGTGTCCTTGCCCTTGCCTACGTTTCCCAGTCTGAAAGGAGATATGTCAGCGTCATATGCAGAATCACGTAACAGCCCTCGAGCCATTCCATGAGTATTCATATTACAGCAAACACTGCAGTGTCCTTATGTAACTTTCTTATATTACACCAAGCACAAGGATGTGTCACACGCTCGCTGCCTTCCTGCTCTTCTATTTTAATCTGTTCCTCGGCTCACACACTAAAGCGCACCTGACTCAAGCCGGTAATTAGCAAGTGACCTAAATTGCGAGCGGGGAAGGCTATAAACGTATCCTGAATGCTGGTGTGTGATGAAAGAGACATCGAGAAACCACGAGGTATATACACTGCCAAGTGCCAGGAAGTCGAGCATGTGCAGAATGCATAGGCTGGTGGTGTCTGCAAGATGGTATTGGGGTTTGTTTAGGGGGCATTCCATGGGACCCCAGTACAGACAGGTGAAGGGCTTTCTGACGAGTTGTCGAGTCCTGTGGGGGGTATTGCGGTGGCTACTAGGTGGAGCTTCAGTGTATATCTTGATATATTGGTTATTGATTATTGACTCACAACAGCACACCCCTGAGAGTTTTCCCTCCCAAATGGGGTCAATCCAAACTGTTAAAGGTTAAATCATCTCACTTAAACGTTTTTTTATAGGATTTGACCCGACAACATTCTAATAATGAACACATCTACAAAGATGCCAGGCAAGGGCGCTGAATCTGTGCCTCCACTCGGAGGACTAAATCTTTCCCTGAGAGACCTAGATATGTAATCATCCATGATTCTTTGAAAAAAAAAAAGAGACAGAGACAGAGGGAGAGGGAGAAAGTGAGTGTGCAGGGAGGTTGGGGGGTGGAGGAATGGAGGGATGGATGAAGGGAGAAGGAAGAAGGGGCGAAGAAACTGGTAGATGAAATCGAGTGGGCTAAGGAGTGGATGTGAGAAAAGAGATCAAGAAGAGGAAATGACAAATGGAGAGAGAAAGAAAGAGTAAGAGAGAGAGAGAGAGAATCCTCCCTAGGGGTTCTCCAGCTCAGTTCTGTATTTCACGGCGCCGGTTTCTTGAAGGCAGATTGCTGGTAATTTAGAACCTCAGTGCTTTTGATCGAGTCACACTCAGGGCTATGTTCAAACAACGGCGAGGCTTAATTGAGAATCCTTTAAATGAAGCAGTCGAACAACGGCTTCGGTAATTAAGACTGAAGACGAGTCGATCGTTACCTCAGCGTCGGAGCGTCACGTCAGTCAGAAAACCCATGGAAAAGTAAAAAAAAAAAAAAAGTATTTACATTTACGGCATTTGGCAGACACTCTTATCCAGAGCGACTTACAAGGTTATTGGTATTAAAGGCAGGACAACATAGTGTTAGGAGTCTTGCCCAAGGACCCTTATTGGTGTAGCACAGATTGGGAATCAAACCCAGGTCTTTCAAATGAGAGCCCAGTGATGTTACCACTGAGCCACACCAACCACCACAAACAAAACCGAGATTTCCAGTCTGCCACGTGTATCTTATCTCCACCTTCATGTACTAATACATATAAGATTCATATAAGATTCCTAACTTCAAAACAACCTTTGACCACTAGTCTGTTGAAATGGGCAGCTGTAGGCTTGTGGTGGTTAGGGAATTCATCTTGTGACCTCCCCTCCATGCAGTGAAACACACACACACACACTTGTGAACACACACTAGACACCTTGCTTAAGGGCACTCACTGGAGTCGAGTCTTGTCAGTTGTGGCGATTGAACAAGGCACCTTCCGGCGCCAAGGTTGGTTCCTTAGCCACAAGCCTGCGACTGGCTCTTTAAATTCTTAACGGTAATTCAGTGTTGGAAAACGTTAGCGAAGGCTAGCTTTGTTCTGATCTAATCTTTGTTCAGAGCAACTCTGACCTCACCAACTAGCTGAACGCTAACAGATACAAAATATAGCAGCACATCAGCAGATATATATTACACTGTTGGGTCTGTTTGTTAGAAAATTTGTTTTTTATCGAATGCTTGCTGCAATATGTTGCTGTTGTTACAAGCTACAAACCATGAAATACAAGCAGGAATTTTGACCCATCCTTAGATTTAAACCTGAGCTGACTAGCCAACCAGCACACTGCCCACTGATTAGCCAATCATGGATCTCCATCTATGGATCTGTCCAGTCACAACAGTTGTGTTGTGTATTGCTCTACCTGTCACTTTATTGACCAACCTTGCTAGCTTTTGGTTTATGCATCCTATTTTTTCGGGGTCGCTAAAAAACTAGTTCATGTAGCTGCTGTAAATGAAGAAATAAATGATCCAGGATAATCATGGTCAGGACCCCAAATGGTTAAAATATGTGGCTATGGCCCTGCTTTGTAGGGCTCCTCCATGTTGACATGCTAGACTATTCAGCCCATTCCCGCGATGTGTACGTCTACTCCCGCCCACAACCCGCGAAGCTATGACAATTATTTCCGCACATTGATAGAGATGCACTGATTTTGTGTCTTGTCTCTCTCTTTATTAATCAAGAGATTCTTGGGGTTTGTTTCGTTTTCCTTGCCTGCAGCTTTCGACGCATTTGTCTGGAATAGCGCTCCTATTTCTTATTTTCATGTAGTTTTAAATGAAATAAAGTACATTTTTTATATTCTATTCTCATTCTCTGTATTGTACTTATTTGGAATTACCTTTAGGCTATAGTCTATAATCCCGCAGTGTTTTGTTTTAGCCGCCCATTCCCGCCCGCAGCTAAGTGCAAACCGCCCGTTCCTGAGAGATTTGCAATCCCAGTGCAGACCTCTAGTTTGTAGCTTGTAACTACAGTGTCTGTGTCAGGAACAGCATCCAAACATCCCAGTTTACCAAAATACCATGAACCCTCCAGATCTACGCCTTTAAATATGAAAAACTAAACAAATATATTTTCAGCCTCGACTGAGACTGTGTCTGTGTTCTGAACTGCCCCCTGCTGTAACCTTCATAATTCAAGGTATAAGCAAAGAGCCTGCACCTTTTGACCGAAGTAGGCGTAGTGGATCTTAAGAGGTATTATGGTGTGAGACTGCTTTAGAGGTCAGGCAGTCAGCATTTTCTTATCCTCTTAGTCTGGTGGTCATGGTTTATCTGGAATCACTGGGCACGAGGCAGGAGTAATCATATATTAATAAATATTTTGCCTGGAAGCCAGTTCAGTGTGGATAGGAAAGGGGTGATATGTTCACATCTAGTGCTTCTACTAAAGTTTCCAACTGCTGCATTGTGGACTAACTGGAGCTTGTTTATGGTGTGTGATTGCCTTTCTGCAGGCTTGTCCACTCTGCAGGCCGTCCTGGATACAGCGGCCGAGAGGAAATGGCAGGTAACCGCTATAAACGTGGGCAACCTGAAGGATGAAAGGAAAGACGAGGCCTACCGCTCACTCTTCCAGGACCTGGAGAATAAAAAAGAGAGGAGAGTCATCCTAGACTGCGAACAAGACAAGGTCAAAGACATCATGGAGCAGGTGAGAGCCAGTGATTTGATTTTGTTAAGGTACCAGAGTACCAGAGAATGTTTGTTTAAGTGGAACTAAATGATGCATGCAGTACAAGTAGCTTTCTAAAAATACCCTCATTCTCACATCCTCCCTTTAATTTCGGGTTTCCCATGGCACTGACTTGGATAGGCTTTAAATATTACTTGTAGAGCATTTCTAATGTCAGAAACAGCATGTAGCCTACGCTGTGCAACACAAGTCTCAGGACTTGTTTTTTGTAGGCGGAACTTTTGCAAATCACCATGCGCGTTTTTCAAAACAGATTAGACTCTCAATCTTTGACTTATATTTATAATATTTACTAGTGCGTCTCGATAAAGTATAATAGCATGAAAATAAATGTTTATTCCTAATTTAATGTCATGTTTTCTATTTTTTAAATGTAAACTGACATATTTCTAGCCTGTTTTTGTTTTGATTAATATGGCTCATGAAAACCAGGAATTATCAATTACCATAATTATTTAAATATTATTATATAAGAATATAATTGACTTAATATTAATACAAAATTCAATAAATTACTATTCAAATAGTAAAAACTCTGCCAGGTCCCGGGTTTGATCCCTGCACAGGGCAAGACACGACTGAGGTGCCCTTGTGCAAGGCACCTAACTCTCCCATCTGCTCCCTGGGCACCATGGTTTGGGGCTGCCCCCCCGCTCCAGGCAAGTGTGTTCACTGCCCCCTAGTGTTCACCGGTGTGTGTGTTTCACTGCACGTATGGGTTAAATGCAAAGGTCGCATTCCTCTGTGTGCAAGCACAGTAGGCAAATAGTTCACTTGCTGAAGAGGCTGGCTGTCCGCAGAGTGCTGTTTCAAACCATATTAATTCCAGGCAGCCACAGGCTTTTTGCTAAGGAAGCTGCCTTGGGACTAGAAGGTTCTAGCCCCGCAACCAACAAGACTTGATTGAAGTGCCCTTGAGAAAGACACATAACCCTTAACTGCTCCCCAGGCACTGTGCATAAGTGGCTGCCCACCGCTTTGGCCATGAGTGCTCACTGCCCCCTTGTGTGGCCCCAATGCGGAGGTCAATTTCACAACACAGTGGTCACAAAAGTAATTGACTTTCACACAAAGGTGACTAGGGGAAACGTTGAGCCTTGAGAGTGTGTCAAGAAAAGTGGATTCAAGAACTTGGGACGGCTTTGCAAGGAGTGGACTGAGACTCTCAGTGCATTAAGAGCAACCAACCACAGACATCTCCTAGAAATGGCTATTCCTACTATCTAACCACTCATAAAGCAAAGACATTAGAAGCATCTTACCCGAGGTAGGAAGAAAAAGAACTGGACTGTTGCTCAGTGGTCCAAAATCCCTTTTTCCAAGTGAAAGTAAAGTTGGATGTAATTTGGAAATCGAGGTCCTAGAGTCTGGAGGTATGGTGCAGATGAACAGAATCCAACGTGTCTGAAGTCCAGTGTGAAGTTTCCGCAATCTGTGACGGATTGGGGGGGCCATACCATGGGGTGCCATGCTCATTTCCTTTTCCCTCTGAACTTACCATCTGCCTATAGTACCAACACTACTATCAAATGGTTTACTGACCATGATATGACTGTGCCTGATCGTCCAGCTAATTCTCCAGACCTGAACCCCAACCTGGGCTTCAAGAAGATCTCAGCAGTGCCTCCATGTTAATTGCCTCCATATCACACCTCACTGATGCACTACTTTGTGGTAAAGCAGCACAGACCGTGTATTGAGTGTACAGTATAAATGATCATACTTGTCAGATGTTGGACATTTCTGTATTGTACATTATATATATGCTAATAATTTGAGATTCTTTTCCCGGATAATCCATATACTCTAGTATAACATATCCTGCTTTACTGAATATTATATTTCATTAATTTTTTTTTCAGGTCATCACGATTGGTCGTCACGTCAAAGGATATCATTACATCATCGCTAATTTCGTGAGTCTCCTCTGTTTGTATATCTTATATATAAAGTGTGTGTGGGTCACAGTCACAGTTACAGTTATCAGAAGTTGACCAATCGTGGGCGTATGTTAGCTCATGTATGTGGAAGAGGGCAGATAGCGCTACCCACTGAGGAAGAAAGAAGGCTGGATTCATGTGACTCTGACGTTGCCAGCCTTTCCTTTTGGAAGACGTTTCTTGTTTGGACCTACCAATTATTGGACTGGTGTACAAGACATGAATAACAATAAACTGGTAGACTTACCTGCTAGCTACAAGACAGAAAAGTCTTGTGTTTTATATATGTGCGTGTGTGTTTCCAGGGCTTTTTGGACGGAGACCTATCCAAGATTCAATACGGAGGCGCAAACGTGTCCGGGTTTCAGATCGTGGATTTCGACGACCCTTTGGTCAGTAAGTTTGACCAACGCTGGGAAGCTCTGGAGGAGAAAGAGTACCCAGGGGCAGACAGCAAGATCCGAGTGAGTGTGTGTGTGTGTATTCGATTACAGCAGCTGTTTCACTTTGACCTCAGCCTGCCATTCCTATGACATATTTACAGATGTCAGCAAGCCAGATGTTTTGACAAATGTGTGTGTGTGTGTGTGTGCCTATATATATGTTTGCAGTACACCTCTGCTTTGACCTACGATGCGGTCCAGGTGATGACCGAAGCCTTTCGCTTTCTGCACAAGCAGAGGATCGACATCAGTCGCCGCGGCAACAACGGGGACTGCTTGGCCAATCCGGCCGTACCATGGGCTCAGGGGGTGGAGATCGAGCGTGCCCTTAAACAGGTTTACATAATAATCAGAATCGATGTTGATATTGCTCTGTTTTAAAGGGGCAGTATGTAATTTTTCACATTCCTCACAAACTGGCCCTTTAAGCTATGTGGTCATTAATACGCGCCGTTTTAATGCTTTGTCACCTAAATCATTCGCGTTTCCACCATCCTTAAAAGGACGTATTAACATCTTAAACTCTGGCTGCAATCCAGACATCCCATTAACATCTGGCAAGCGAAAGACGTCTTTGTCACAGCGTCTCAAACAACTTTCACAAAAGCGTGACGCTTTCTGTGCGTTTTAGGTACGAGTGGACGGACTGACCGGAAACATCCAGTTCGACCAATACGGCAAGAGAGTCAACTTCTCTGTCAACATCATGGAGCTGAAGAACAGCGGGCCGGTAAAGGTACAGTGACAAAGACGTCGAGACATCTACATCTGTATACTGTATGTTGGTGTGGTACAGTGGTAACATCGTTGGCTCCCATGTGAGAGACCTGGGTTCGATTCCCGGTCTGGCTACACCAATAAGGGTCCTTGGGCAAGACTTCTAACACTACGTTGGCCTACCTGTAATACCAGTAACCTTGTAAGTCGCTGTGGATAAGAGCGTCTGCCAAATGCCGTAAATGTAAATATACAGGGCAGCTATAGGGACCAGACGATCCCGACCAGACGAACTCGACTGAAGTGCCCTTGAGAACGGCTCCCCTGCAAATAGGGGTTGCCCCCTAGTGTGTGTCCTCTAGTGTGTATGTGTGTGTTTTACTGTACGGTTGGGGTCAGATGTCGACGATTCCCCTGCACAGTTGTCGAAAGTCCAGTTCGCATCACTTTACTTCACTTCTAGAGAGATCATTTTTGGAAAACTAGTCAGATTCACATATGTTAAATCAGGTCTTCAGCCTACACACCAGACAGTGCAGGAATAGATGCTCTAAAAAAAACCACACAAGACCAAATGAACATGTCGGCCAGCCTTACAAAACTGCATTATACGCATTTTTTTTTAAAAAGTACGAAGGAAAAAATATCCTCGCTCCGCAGCCACATGGACAGAGATAGTCACAGTCAGTTGCAGAACTAATTAAAAAACGTTACGTCTGCCGGTGGTGGAGGTGTTCGGCAAAAATAAGAAAGCCTGCACGACTGTGTGTTCTGCGAGAGATGCTGCTTCAGCTCAACAGTCCAATAAATGTTCTTTTTTTTTATTTCCACTGCGGGTTATAGGAACGCAATTACACTGAACTTGCGAAAAAACTGGTACACCAGTCTAATACTGAGTAGGACTCCAGGAGCTTGTAGGTGTAGGTAATGACCGCCATATTTCTTGTAGAACGGTCCACAAGAGGTGTAGGATTTCTGTGTGGGATGGCATCGCAGATGTCTGCGAGAACATTAAGTTCTGGTGACTGAGGTTAGAATGGCAAAACCCCTAACTTGGACCATAGTTTGGCATGTCTAGACGTGTATAATGGCGCGTTGTCCAGTCCGAAGAGGCCAACCACACCAATTAAGGTGGGACATGAACGGGGGTGTAACTCGTCACACATCTTGGAGACGCTTGTAGACGTATTAGCATGCTAGCATGGAAATCAACTAAACAAGCCTCATACCATTATGACACCACTATAGATGTGCTTAGCGACAATGTCAATCCTTTCCCCCTAGATTGGCTACTGGAAAGAGGTGGATAAAATGGTGGTCACCAAATCCGACCTCTTCCCCAACGACACCTTCGGCATGGAGAACAAGACGGTCATCGTGACGACCATTTTGGTAAGACTTCCACGAATGTTCACATGAGCAGTTCTGAGCCATGTGTGACGTATTTCAGTACTTCGCTCACGCGTTTGGCTTCACAGGAGGCGCCGTACGTGATGTTGAAGAAGAACGCCGAGTTGTTCACGGATAACGAGCGCTACGAGGGATACTGCGTGGATCTGGCGGCTGAGATCGCGAAGCATTGCGGGTTCAAGTATCAGCTGAAGATAGTGGGAGACGGGAAGTACGGCGCCAGAGATGCGGATACAAAGATCTGGAACGGCATGGTTGGCGAATTGGTGTACGGGGTGAGTCCAAATACGTCGAAAATTCTGGTAGCAAACGTAAATATATGCATGTATACATGTTTAGCCTGTCATTCTACTATTTCGTCCGCCATATTTCTTTGTCTTGAGTTAGAAAGCGGACATAGCCGTAGCGCCTCTGACCATCACTCTGGTCCGTGAGGAGGTGATTGACTTCTCCAAGCCTTTCATGAGCCTGGGCATCTCCATCATGATCAAGAAGCCGCAGAAATCCAAGCCGGGCGTCTTCTCCTTCCTGGACCCGCTGGCCTACGAGATCTGGATGTGCATCGTGTTCGCCTACATCGGCGTCAGCGTCGTGCTGTTCCTCGTGAGCCGCTTCAGCCCATACGAGTGGCACACCGAAGAGTTCGAGGACGGCCAGCTCGGCCCGAGCGAATCCAATAATGAATTTGGGATCTTTAATAGTCTGTGGTTTTCTCTGGGCGCTTTTATGCAGCAGGGATGCGATATTTCGCCAAGGTTGGTGCGCGAGTCGACGCTAGCCAGCGCGTGGGGCGTGGTTTTGAAGCAGCCTTGCGCGCCAGCGGTTCACCCTGGTGTCGCCGTGGTGCATGTGTGTTCACGCTCCTGCTGCTCTTGCTTTGCTACCGGTCCTGCTTATCTGAAATGAAAAGCAGGGTTTGATGTGGGAGCTAACGCAGGGGTAGAAACATTCGATCGATGGTTCGAGGTTTAAGACCTCGATCGGAGGTTTCTTGCGTGAATATGTTTCCACCCGGTGGGGGACCGCAAGGTGCGGAAGGTTGCTGGATGATACCCTCTTGGAGTGGTACCGTGTTTCGGCTGCATATTCCCCATTTCTTTCTATAAACTTTATAACATTATAAATGTTGATATTAGGTCACTTTTTCCAGCTATCTATTTACGCATATAAAGCTTAAGCGCATGTGTAAATACAGGTGTTTTGAGTGCATGTGCGGGTCGGTGTGATGGTTTTTCGCTGCATCTAGGTCACTATCTGGGCGTATAGTTGGTGGTGTATGGTGGTTCTTCACCCTCATCATCATTTCATCTTACACGGCCAACCTGGCTGCTTTCCTCACCGTGGAACGGATGGTGTCCCCCATCGAGAGTGCCGAGGATCTCGCCAAGCAGACCGAAATTGCCTATGGGACCCTCGATGCCGGTTCGACCAAAGAGTTCTTCAAGGTACGAGTCATAATGTTACGCTGTGCAGTTTGTAAGCTTTCCTCGGATGACTACTCACTATAGCTCGAATACCACTAGCTGTAATGCTAGCTAACGCATTGCTTAACCCGTAGCTAACAATGTATCAGTTAGCTACTTTATTTATGTTCAGCTACCCAATCCCGAACGGTTAGATAAAGCTAGCTAGCTATAATTAATAGCTGAAAGTTGGCTAGCTGGCTAGCTAAAATATGATTCCGCGATAGCCCTTGCTATAAAGCTAGATAACAACTTATTATGGTTATAGATAGCGATTACCAATCTGTTCACATGTTTACTTTTATAACTCCGCAGGTTAACCAGCTAGCTTAATTTATGATTACGTATTATTGTTTAGCTACACACAGGAAGCTAGATGTAATGGTAGATAAAATATGTTCAATGCTTCCAAATCATTTAGTTCATATTAAAACTATTTCACGCAGGGCGGCATGGTTGCGCTGCAGGCAGTGTGTGTGTCGCACAGCTCTGAGGATGCGAGGTTGTAGGTTCGAGCCATGCTCTGCTTCCTGTCTGTGAGGAGTTTAGTGTGTTCTCCCTGTGTGTCCACCGGACAATCCATGACCCTGCTGGACTAATTGGATGTGATAATGACTGACTGACTGACTGACTATTTCATGTAGATATCAAAGACTGGTGTGTTATGCCAAAGACTAATCAGTTAGGCTGTACATGTATTATACTGTGTTTACAGCCTCCTCTCTGTCTTTCTCTAATGAAAACACTCTTCCTCTTCTGTCCTGATGCTCTTCAGAGATCAAAGATTGCCCTGTTTGAGAAGATGTGGCAGTACATGAAAAGCGCAGAGCCCTCTGTCTTTGTGAAGAACACGGTGGAAGGCGTGCTGCGTGTGCGAAAATCCAAGGGCAAATACGCCTACCTGCTGGAGTCGACCATGAACGAGTACATCGAGCAGCGCAAGCCCTGCGACACCATGAAGGTCGGAGGCAATCTCGACTCCAAGGGCTACGGCATCGCCACGCCCAAAGGATCTGCTTTAAGGTGGGTGGAGTAGTATAACAATATGGCCCATGTTGTTATAGTATCCCACCTACCCTGATGTAGGTCGGACCCAGGAGGTAAACTAGGGCAAGGCAACCAAGAACCAGGCACAGCGTACCCTAGGGGAAGACTTTAGGAGGCGGTGCACTAAGTAACCGCCGGATGACTGACAGAAAGGAAAGTGCAAGATTAACTGTTGCCAAGGAAACAGACAAGGAGTTAGTAACCTAAGCAACTGCCTGTCAGGGTGATGTAATGCAGGAATGAGCGTTACCAAGGAAACAGCGTAGGAGATGGTAACCTAGGCAACTATGTGCAAGTATGTGAAGTTACAGAGATCTTTCTTAGCAACCAGGGAGACCAGGCTGTAACCATGGCAACAGGCAGAATTCTGAAGTAACCAAGGGTCCGTGAGATCCAGGATTAGAGGCTTGTCAAATTTAGGTTTAGCAAGTAATGTTTTTGGATAATTTCCAGATTTTAAGGGTTTTTTTTTTTTTTTTTTTTTTTTTTTTTTAGCAAAGCATCACATATGATAACTCTTTGCAGTTTTTATTACACTAAAATTAGAGATGCACAGTATATGACTACATGTATATGTATATGTATATGTGGTATGACTATACATCCTATCGTATAAGAAAAAAAATGTTAACCACTATAACCCAAGGTTTCGTTCTAGATCACGTAGGCGAGCACTCCCTCCCCCATATAGCGCCGTGGAGTTAAAACTGCCCCTACTGGTCAAAAATGTAAACTACAACCAGCGCCATTGAGGCAGGTTTCACACCGCTATGTGCTCGCTCCATGTGCTTCTTTCAGTGAGGCAACACTTAACTGTCTATTACAAGGCTCCTCACTTGATAGTAGCCTGAAGCACATGTCATATCTGACAGGCCTTGATTCAAATTTGAGGCTATATTTTTATTATTGCCGTCCTACCACCAACGAAATCGATACTCGTGAACTGCTGCAGCAGAGAACGTTATCAGTAGTTTTTAGTTTAGAAGATCACTAGATAGTCACAGTGGCACACATTACCTAAAAAAACAGAATTCAGGTGTATTTCTGTGCATCTTATAGTCTGGAAAATGTAAAAAAGGAGCAGGAGTTTAGTAATGATAGGAAGTAATGTTTTACCTGTTGTGCTAATACTCACCTGGAGTTCAACGAGGCAAATGATGGCAAACGGCTTTGAATAATTGTTCTATTTTTAGCCACCATATTGGTATCTGCTAGAGCCTTGTCTGTAGCCAAAGCACAATCGACGCCATTGAACGCCGTCATCCAGTATTTAAAGAGTTCGAACCCTTGTTGTACGTTCGCCAGTGAAATTTGCCTCGCTGAGCTGTTGTTTGTCCACACTGACTGTTTCCTGCAACCTGATTGTGCCATGACAACCCTGATGTCCCACTTCCAATCAGAAAAATGTCCGATGCATGCGATTTGGTGCACCGATTCCTGAACGGTTATGAGCACTATTGAATGTCTAATATTACGTTTCAGAGGCCACTCAGTAATGTGACTGCGAATGCATAGTGATGATGCACTGTTTGAACTACGCATGCAGATCTCCCTGATACCTTTAACCCAGGGGTGTCCAAACTAGAGCCCGCAGGCCCTTTGCAGGCCTGGAAGCATTTCTTCAACAGTCCTCGAGGTATTTTAGAAATAAAAAACGAAACACATTGGTAATCTCAGAGGAAAGTTCAGAGGGGAATGCGTATGTTTATCTGTCAGGGAAACAGTAGCTGTAATGAAGGAGTATATTGTTATTAATTAGACGTTATGAAACGAAACTCTTTCAAGTCGTGCAATATTGGAATAGAACTAGCAGCTAGCCTGTCTGTATTTTTGTCCTAACGTAGTGAAGAAAATGCTACTAGTTGTCTAATAATGAGGTAGCTTTAAGGGAACCCTTTTCAGAGGGTGAATTGATAAACGTCTAGAAAATGCAGGACATGAACTGGTGTAACTCGTCACACATAGCGTCCATCTTTCAGGGACGTTTGTAGTTGTACCAGGGGTCCCTTGGAATGCCAGCTAAACAAACCCCTATACTATTATGGAGCCACCATCAGCTGCTACAGTCTTGCAGAACCCATGGCTTTATGGGGTTTTCTCCATACACAGATCCTTATATATGCCTGGAGCAGTTGGAAACGTGACTAGTGTCATGGCGGGTGCTGTGGTGGGTTATATATATATATATATATATATGTTTCCATTATGATTATTAACTGGTGAGTGAAATTAGCTAAGTCTTGGTTTACCAAACACTGTAAAATATGAATCATTAAAATAAAGTGTAATTGGTAGTATTCAAGTAGGTGTATTATTTCATTACGCTATAATAAATACATGGGCAGCCACAGGCCACAGAGTCTCTGTAATATTTACGAAAAGTCTGTGGCCCGTGACTGCCCATAACTTTTTCCTTATGGTCCCCAACAAGGAAAGTTTGGACACCCCTGCTCTAACCTAATTTGTCTGCTTTTCCAGTCAAAATTTCCCGTTTCTATCCAAGCCCGTGCATACAGAATGAACGGACGTGTTTTGCGACTGACGCTATTGCTTAGCCTCCTCTATTTTAGCCTCCTGCCCTGTGACTTTGTATTAAAACAAACAAAAAAAAAAAAATCAAAAAGTTCGGCCACCTTATAACCTGACTTTAAACGGGTTGCTCAAAGCTAACATGATGATTTTTTGATTGATTGATTGATTGATGGATTGATTGAATGATTGACTGACTCATTGATTCATTGATTCATTGATGGATGGATTGTATGACCCAATGTTGCATTCTATGCGACTTGTTGGGGGGCGTGGCCGGTTGCAGCCCCGCCCCCTACCATGCTGTCTGACGAATTTGTTTTATCGTTTGTTTAAGAAACGCGGTAAACCTTGCGGTGCTAAAACTGAACGAGCAGGGGCTTCTGGATAAATTGAAAAACAAATGGTGGTACGACAAAGGAGAGTGCGGCAGCGGAGGCGGGGAGTCAAAGGTCAGAGCCGTGCTCGGGATCACTGGGTAAAAAAGAACAAGAATGTAAACATGCAAAATGAGGAGGCAGCACCATTTCCCCAAAACCCGTATTAGTACATCGGAGGTAGCGATGGGTTATATACATATCAAATATAATAAACGCTAAGGTCCAAAAGTCTGAAATCTACTACTGTTACTGAAATGCTTAATATCAGGGTTGAGTTGTTGATATGTAATAATTAAAAGGTAATTTATACTATAAAAAATATATATGTCTTGCTGGTGTATAAACTAATTTAGAGAAAGCGAACTACTCTCGGTAGACAGCCCCTATCCGTGGCGGCAGGGGAGCAGCTGGGGGTTGGGTGCCTTGGTCAGGGGCACTTCAGTCAGGTCTTGCCGGTTGCGGGGCTCGAACCTGGGACCCTCTGGTCCCAAGGCGGGTTCCTTAACCACAATCCTATGGCTTTTGCTACGTATTTACTACACTGAAAAAAATGTGGAGTAGGATTTACTTAAAAAAAAGTTAGGAAAGTTTTTCCACGTAAAAACTGCTAGTAAAT
>JAOVVF010000033.1:9562780-9580785 GCA_028565595.1 Duopalatinus emarginatus | reverse complement strand
AAGATTTACCTCAGTTTAAAAGGAGATTTACCCTAGTTTACAATAAGATTTACTTCAGTTTAAAAGGAGATTTACCCTAGTTTACAAGATTTACCTCAGTTTAAAACGAGATTTACCCTAGTTTACAAGATTTACCTCAGTTTAAAAGACATATTCTAGTCTAAAAAAATTACCTCATTTTACTAGATTTAACTCAGCTTAAAAGTAGATTCACCCCAGTTATAAAAGGTGATTTAGCTCAGTTTAAAAAAAGAGATTTACCCCAGTCTACAAGACATTTAGTGAAAAGATTTACTTCAGTTTCTGAATTTTCCTCAGTTTAAAGAGATATTAAAGGAGAGTCACCTCAGTTTAGAAGGCGATCCATCTCCGTTAACAAGATTTAAAAGTAGAAGTACAATTATCGAAAATATAAATAAAAATTTTTTTTAAAAGACTACTACTAGCTAGTCAGCTAACTTATCAGAGATAGTTAAGAACGTGGTTGATAAAGTTCTCCTACATGTTCCTCTTTAGAAAATAAAACAAAAGCTATTTTGTTTATGGCCTTGTAAATGGTTAGGACTGGCACTGCTTGCATTGGTCCTTTTTGTAAATGTTTCATGTGTCAACATACACACACATACACACACACACACACATAGACATTCTTTCAAATCACACATAACATAAAACATACAGATTCCTTCCATGCCTTTAATTTCTACCTTCTGTAATCTATTTGATTATGTTAATGGCTAAAGTTAGCATACACCGTACTATTATGCAGTGCCACGTTGATATGCTACAGCCCTTTCTCCTCCCCGTCCCTGACCTCTACCCTATGCACCCTCTAATGCAGGAGAAGACAAGTGCTCTGAGCTTGAGCAACGTGGCAGGGGTCTTCTACATCCTGGTTGGCGGCCTTGGCCTGGCCATGCTGGTGGCGCTGGTGGAGTTCTGCTACAAGTCGCGTGCCGAAGCCAAGCGCATGAAGGTTGCCAAGACTCAAGCCCTAAATCCCCCTACTTCCTCGCAGAATTCTCAGAATTTTGCCACTTATAAGGAAGGGTACAACGTGTATGGGCTGGAGAGTGTTAAGATCTAGTGGGTAGGAACGGCAGAGATTTTCTTTTTTTTTTTCTTTTACTTTCATCGTTTGTTCGTGTTTGCTCGTCGCTTCATTGTTGCCGCATCCATTGCAGTTCATTCGTGATAAAACATGTAAATATATACACATTTATGCAGTTTGTGCATAGTTGTGATCCGTTGTGACATCATATAAATACTAGGGGTGGAACAGGAAGAAAAAGATTCCACTGAGAGAGCCTTCTACAGGCTCAGCCATGTAAAAATGCACATTAGCCATAAGAATTACAGGACAAACATGGTAACTACAATTTATTTCACTTAGGCAATTTGAAGCGAATTACCTACTGTTCCAATTTGTGTACATAAAGTTAAAAGTATCCATCCTCCAACCTTGCTAGAGGGCCCGATTTTTCAAAGCGAGTAATTAAATATTTTAAATCGTTTCTTTAGAAATTGTTAACAGACTTCCAGCTTTCCTTAAACAATATACACTACATGGCCAAAAGTATTGAGACACCCGACCATCACACCTGTATATCTTGGCGAACATTCCATTCCAAACCCACAGGCAGTAATACAGAGTTAGAAAGCCATCAGTGATCTTTCTTTCACAGACAGTTTGAGACTGTATTGAGTGACGCCATTAAGAATAGGTGAATTTTACGCGATCTGTATGAGTCTGCTTGGTCTACTGCATCGTGGCTGAGATGTTGTTTCTCCTAGACGCTTGATGGAGTGTTAACATACTTTTGGCCATACAGTGTAACGTTACATGATTAATACTGTTCCACCCCTAGAGTGCACGGTGCGTAATAAGTGATGGTGGAATCTTTGGATAAATGGATGGATGGATGGATGGATGGATGGATGAGTGGGTGGTGGAATATAATATGATGTTGTGTATGCATGTGTATATTCATGGATGGATAGGTTAACCGATAGGTAGATTAGGTAATTTATGTACGGTAGATACATTCTATCTATATATGGTATACATGTATTATAGATAGTTTAATGGTAATGATAGAGCAGATGTGTGTGGTAGATTGGTGGATGGATGGATGGATGGATGGATTTCAGAATGATTTAAAGATATGATTGTATGTTATGCATGCATGTATGCATGTATTGTTGGACTGATAGGTGGATGGGTGAATGACTGTCAGAAAGGTTGAAAGAAATGGATGGATCCAAATGTATGAAGTGATGGACAGGTGTAGTCGAGAATGAATATATGGACAGATGGGTGGATATGGTGGATGTATAGATGTTGGATAATGAATGGGTGCATATGATCGGAGGGATGAACAGATGGGTGAAGAAAAACGAATGAATGGCTGGATGGCTTTGAATAAGAATAAATGTTGATTGGATGGATGGATATGACTGGATTTAAGAGTGGGTGGGCATGATTTTATGCATGGATGTGTGGATGAATCTGGAAGTGAATGGATAGAAGGATGGATGGATTCGAGTCAGTGGTTGGTTGGATAGAAGGATGGATGGATTCGAGTCAGTGGTTGGTTGGTTGGATAGAAGGATGGATGGATTCGAGTCAGTGGTTGGTTGGTTGGATAGAAGGATGGATGAATTCGAGTCAGTGGTTGGTTGGTTGGATAGAAGGATGGATGGATTTGAGTCAGTGGGTGGTTGGATAGATGATTATAAAAGAGTGAACGAATAGATGGATGGGTGCTGGACCAGGACGGATGGATGGATAAAAGGATAATAATCATAAATGAAAGGATGATTAGGGAGAAGATGAAATCTATAGAGTATCAGTCCTGGGTGTTAGTTATAGATGGTCGCCTTGACTTGGCATAGAGATATAAATATCTAGTGTGCCATCGTGCCTCCAGACAAACCCATTAGCTGTCAGTCATTCTCCACCCCATCTGGTACACACACACACATATACACTCTATATACTGCAATATCTCATACAGGATGAGCGATATAAAACTGACGGCTGCTGTTCTATTTCTCTTTTTTCTCTCTTTCTTTGTGTGTGTGTGTATATGTGTGTGTGTGTGTGTGTGTGTTCTGTGTCCTGTGCATCTTTTATGTGCTTTTTTGTTCCATGAATGGTCTGATTTTATGTCATTGCATTTGGCTTTTTGTTCTCGGTCATCCATGTGTGTCTTGTTCTTTTTTTTTTCTGAGCATGCACATTTCTTTTTGAACTTGCATATCCCTGTTTGTTGCATGCATGTGTGTGTGCCTGTGTGTGGGTTTAGATGACGTTCACCGAGGCCATGCGCACTAAGGCCAGGCTGTCTATAACTGGCAGCATTGGGGAGAACGGGAGAGTGCTGACTCCGGATTTCTCTAAAGCCGTGCACGCTGTGCCCTACATGAGACCAGGCATGGCAATGCCTCTTAACGTGAGCGAGCTGTCCTGAGTGCCTTAGAAACCAATACACACACACACACACACACACACATATTCAGATATACTTTTACTTACATTCTGAAAGCATACATATGCATAAGATTCACTTGACTTGAAACTAATTGCTTAACACACATATGCTAATCATTTTACATATACCATATTTTCTGGACTACGAACTATCATTCTGCCCTCTGTTTTCACTTTAGCCCAATCAAATCGCCCTTTATTGCGATTATAAACAACAGATAAACCTAGACTCAACCTCAGGCTGGGAATCAATTCTCAAAAAGAGTCACTAATTCAGTGCGATTCTACGTTCGGCATTGCGATTAGTTGTTAAAGCTCAAAAACGGATAACCAGTTCAACACTAGTACAAGTGTGTATCAAAACGTGACTGCAACTAATGTCTTCAACAATAAACGCTCAGGAACAGGGATAACCCTTCAGGATCATCCAGGAAATTAGCTCTCCGGAATTAAATGCTAAACTTAACCTTAGCTAGCGGTTCTTCACCGTTGTTGAAATTAGCTCTCCGGAATTAAATGCTAAACTAAACTTTAGCTAGCGGTTCTTCATCATTGTCGAAATTAGCTCTTCGGAATTAAATGCTAAACTAAACTTTAGCTAGCGGTTCTTCATCATTGTTGAAATTAGCTCTCCTGAATTAAATGCTAAACTAAACTTTAGCTAGCGGTTCTTTATCATTGTCGAAATTAGCTCTCCGGAATTAAATGCTAAACTAAACTTTAGCTAGCGGTTCTTTATCATTGTCGAAATTAGCTCTCCGGAATTAAATGCTAAACTTAACCTTAGCTAGCGGTTCTTCACCATTGTTGAAATTAGCTATCCGGAATATTAGCACCGGTTCAATTTCACATCAACCGAAAGTCCACTGGTAAATATGGATCTTTGAATTGTCTCCATCGAAACCCAACAATGAAATTTCTGCAATTGAGCAGCACTGATTAGGGACAGAAAAACCGTTAGATAATGTTACGTTAATGCTAATGTTAAGTTGTTTCTCAGCTTTGCGAAATGAACAATCTTATAGACCTGTATGCCTGACCATGGGGGAAAAACTTACATACAACCGAAAACGTATTCAGATACCTACATTTCAGCTGAAGTAGTTTATTTCTTTAAAAAATACATGAGCTAATTAACATCGGAAGTGATGTATAAGGCATACTGTATACCCTGAAGTGGCAGAAAAACGTATACACCGGTCTAATAGTTGGTAGGTCCTCCATAGGGCATAGACTCGCCAAAGACCAGACTTCCTGCAGAATGGTTCCTAATTCTGTCATATTCCAAAGTGTAGGATTTTCGCATAACATCCCAGATAATGTTGAGATCAGTAACGCGACAAAAACATGACAAAAACCAAACACTGTAGCAGCAGGCAGAGTCAGTACGATTATTACATTATGTAAAAACTAAGCAGTGTCTGGAAAATATGGTGTATTTACTTACACGCATACATATTACATATCCTGTTGATACGTTTATACATTTATATCACAAGCACTTACAAACAGAGAAACACACACACACACATATAACACTTGTACATACGCATCATAGAAAAATGTACAGATGCAAAATGAGACGTTTGGGGTTTACACATGCACGACGTCCTACACACAACCAGGACGCGTTTCTTCACATGCTCACGCGATTTCTATCAACAGTTTTCCCGCCAAAAAAAAACGCGTTTCCTGCTTTACAGATTCCAAGAAACACAAGCACACTTGAATCAACCGCATCCGACATGGCTTTCTTTTGATTTTTGTTCTAACATAAAATATATTAAAAAAATATATTTTTAAAAAAATAAACAAAAAAAAAGAATCACGGCAAAGAGCCACGTTCATAATGTAAAATATTGTAACAAAATTGTTTCCGATGTTTCCGAGCCAAACGAGTTCATTTAAACGTAGGTGTAGTGTTTGAGCAGAATCGTTTGTTATACGAATTATATATTGAAAATATATATTGACCATGTAAATATCTATACTTTGGTCCTTTCAATGTTGACTGATTGGGGGGGAAAAAATGAGTTGCATTTTCTTCGGGGGAAAAAAATTGAGTTGAAATGTGATGTTAATTTGTTTTTTAAAAAAAGTTTGTTATTGTTTTTGTTTTTTGTTTTATTGAGGTCGTTCTGTTATACAAGGGACGTGTAGTTTTATGTCATCGACGTTATGAAAAAAGTGAAGCTGACATGCGAATCTATGTCTTCTGCAGGGTCAGTGATAACTTGAACCGGAATCGCATATCATCGCTATAACATCGTACGCCTGATTAAAAGTAGAATTTCGAAGCTCGTCAGACGCTTTCTGACTTGAAAACCTCCCTCTAAGGGGATGACGACCGGTTATTTGGAATAAAAGGAGGAAGGATTTATAGCACCTTGAGTATTATTAACCAGCGGGAGTCACTATATACACTGTAGTGCCAGAAAAACTGTCTAATACTTGGTACTAGGAGGCACACGTAGCGTTTACCTGTCAGAGATGTTTGTAGATATAGTCATATGGAATGCCAGCAAAATAAACCCCATACCATTGTGGAGCCACCACCAGCTTACATATTTTGCATATGCTCGTCTGTACGGTTTTTCTGGCACTTCAAAAGGTTTTAACGTTATACCACCATGATGTTAAGGCAGCAACATGGCATGTTTGGTGGTCTTGGTACACTAGACAACAGTATTATTCTGAATAATACAACTTTTTATACTTATAGTACTTTTTAGTTTTTGTTTACATGCGCAATTTGTTTCGTTTTTAAATTGTAATTAGGTCAATTAAAAAAAAAGAATTACTGTTCTGCCACGACATTCCGCCATGCCGTTACTTATAATCACGATATAAAAAAAAACATTTAACATACTTTGTCGAAGCAGTCACTAATTTATAAATCCGACCTTACAATTACAATCTGGAAGTCAATATAAATTTAGGCTACGTAGCTAGCAAAATTTACGGTTACGTATTTAGCAGAGATAGATTTTACCTAGCTAGCTCTTTAAATAAGCAGGTAGATAAAAGTTAGGCAAAAATGTATACAGCTAGCGAATGTCCATGTAGTAACAGCTTGCTAGCTTTCAGTAATTGTTTAACATTCGCTAGCTGTGTGGTTTACATGGCCATGCTAGCTTTTAGCTTCTACTCCTGTTCCCTTGTATGTAAACGATTTCTGAAAGATTTCTGAAAGCTAGCAAGCTGTTACTACATGGTCATTAGCTAGCTGTCAAACTCATTTAAATAAGCAGTAAATCAGGTAGATAAGACATACAAAAAACGTATACAGCTAGCGAATATCTGTGTAGTTTAACAGCTTGCTAGCATTCGGTAATCGTTTACATACAAGGGAATAGTAGTGGAGGCTACAAGCTGGCACGCTGAGCTAACAGGCTAACTGACTTAATTTCTCGTATTTAAGGTAAGGAACCTAAGTTTATAATTAATAGTGTAATGCATCAGGGGCTTTGTTTGTTATTCAGGCATTATTCAGGGCACCAAGTTGTTATAAGCATCAGAATTTCACCGTTTGTCGTTAACAGTGATTTATCCTTTACAGTCGAGTTTAGTTTGTGAATCATGTTAATTTTTAATTACTATATAATTTCAGCCATATACACTGAAGTGCCAGAAAAAAAACAAAAAAAAAACCGATTCACCAGTCTAAAACTTGCTAGGTCCTCTACTAGGCATGGACTCCACAAGCTTGCGGAAATATTCTGTAGGCAATGAACGCCATACTTCTTTCGCAGCAGTGATTGATCTGGTGATTTAGGTGGCCTTGGCGAAACTCAAAACTCATACGAGTGTTCCTCTAACCGAAATGTGGTGTCTCTAGACCTATTTTGTCTTGTTGTAGAAGGCCAACCCATCAGAACGAATGGGAATGGGTGTCAGAAAGGAGACACACATAGCATTTAGAGGGCCCCAAACAAACCCTTTATCATTCAGGAGCCACCACCAGCCTATGTATTTTGCCCAGGCTCATTTGTACACGTTTTTTTTGGCATTTCAGTGTAAAGTATTTTGATATCTTGGCGCTAAATCATGATCTTAAGATGAAAATAGGACAACAGTCAAACACTAGCCTGTTATTAAAATCCATCAAGAACGGATCCAAGAGCCGACTCCTGCCAACTCACGGAGCAATAAACCTTGCCTCTTTTCTCCATTTCCGTTCATTCCCTGACTATCTTCCCATCCTTTAGAGGAGGTTTGACTGAGTAAACTCCCATGAGCTATGTCTAAAATGCCAAATAGTGTGCCAAAATACTCCTGGCAGGTTGATACCACTATTCTTTCCTAGACCACATTTAATTTCCTTCTGTTTAAATATATTGTACATTCGATCACGTGCACTACTATATGCAGTCCTAACTGTGAAACGCATGAAAACCTTTAGTTTAATCTCTCTCTATCTCTTTTTATTTTCTTTTTTTTTTTTGTAACGATGCCAATGGCGGCGGTGATGGCGCTAATGAATTTAGACAAGTAGACACCTTGAAAATGTATGAATATTGATATGAAACCTCTATGCTGAGCACCCTCTTTTTCTATGCCATGTTGTGTACCTGCAATCCATTAGTTTTCTATGTATATTGTATTGTATATAAAAGCAGAGACCATCCATGTGTATAACTCTGATCTCTAACTGTACGAACACACACACACACACACACACACACACACATACACACATGCAATATGAGCAGAGGTCCAAGACGTGAAGAACTTCTCAAACGGCAAGCCACAAATGTACACACTCACATGGACTTGGATCATCGGTAGATTTTAATTCGAGGAGTCTCAGTGACGAGGAAAGCCGAGTAGATTTTTCTAAATGGAATGTGAACTGACTGCTTTATTTTTTGGACTTTTGGAATAAACAGAGGCTAAGAAACTGCCTGTTGTTGTCTTTCTGTTCATAGAGAGAGAGAGAGAGAGAGAGACTGCCAGCGAAAGGTCTTTAAATACTTGTGTGTATATATATATATATATATATATATATATTAATTGGACTGGACTGACAGCGAGGCCACTCCTCCTTCGCAGGGATTGACTAACAGACACGGTGGCCGCACCTAATCTCTGATACTGATTCTGAGACCACGTCTCCATCTCTGGACCAGAGATATATGACACACCTTCACCGTCGTGATGGTGCACAGAGGTCACGCCTCCTTTCCTCACTTCGACTCAACGAGACAAATGACATAGCTTTGACTAGGCCCCGCAGACGTACAGACAGAGAGGCCACGCCCTTTTCTACGAACACTTTAGAGGTATTTATAATCCTGCATTCGTGGAGGCAGAGATAAACGCTTCGCGGGTACACCTCGAGCGCTGACTCTCGATTTAGCCCGTTTGCTTTCTGTATAAGCAGCTGTATTAGCATATTGGCTCGTCTCCCAGTAATCACTGCCACAGAGCAGGAGCTGTGATACAAACAGCTAAATCAGAGCCACACACACTCCCACACTTCAGAAAACAAACTCTTGCTCTTTTCCACTCATTCCTGCGCGTGCATTAGTCTTTTCAACTGCGAGGGATTTCAGACGAGGTAAAACAGCAGATGTGGCTCTGTAGGGTGCCTGCTAAAGGCACATGACTACTACTACACACACACACACACACACCTTATATATTCACACAGACAGCTTCTGTGCATTCGAGTAAAATGAAGTCCCAGATTCCTGGGATGTCTTGTTCACCGAAGCCACTGGGCAAACAGACCGGCGTGACAGCTGCAGCTCAGCAGACAGGTTTCCTCCTGCTGCGCTCACTTCCTCATTAGCATAACCAGCTAATCAGATCGCTATCTAGATAGATACCAACCTACCTACCTCACCATTCAAACATCCAAGTGTCACTCGCTTCAATGTTTAAAGGAACAGATTCGTGTCAGTTTTAGGGAAACTTTCCCGACATGTAGTCAATCAAGCATGTGGTCAGTAAAGTTTTCTTAGTTTTGCGCTGGAGGTAGCAGCCTGACAAGGGCGCTAGCGATCGCCAAAATGATGAAACGTCAGAAATACACTCACAACTCAAACTGTCGAAGTGTTCAGCATCTCAAAAAAAGTGGGTTTTTTTTAACTTGAGGGTGGCACAGAGCTAAAAACAGCATTGGCGGCCATTTCGAAGCTTTTGCAGCGTCATGTGAGTTAGCATACTGAAGAGTTAGCATGCTAAACAAAATTAAATGTCTTGACTACACATTAAGTAACTTTTTGCTTCTATGAGTGTTTTATGCCAAGGAAAATGTCAGTTTAATGTGGTTGTAGTTTTTATTGAGGTTGCTAGCTCTTTAGCAACAGAAGTTTTGTGCTAATCAGCTAGCGAGGTAAATCAGGCGAGTGTTATCCTGTACCTCAGTAAACACTGACTAGCTGTCTCCTTGAATGCTATGTCTTCGTTTTTACAGGTAACAGTTAAAGGAACAGTTATCTGAGTTTGGCGTTTTGCCATTCCCAGCCATGTTACCAGATCCCAGCGTTATCGGAGATATCTGGGATGCCATGTGGCGCGCAGTGGAACACAGAAATCCTACACCTTGAATTCCACAGAACCAAGGACCAGGTCTTCAGGAAGCATGGTGTTTATAGCCTACAGAATATTTCTGTATATCTGCATTTTCCTATGCTTTAACAGGGAACCTATGAGGTATTACACCTGGGAATTTGTGTTCATGCTAATCACTAATTAGCTGATAAGCTCGTTTATGACGTTCAGTGCCTGTGTGTAATTTAACTAAGTGCCCCCTAACCATAAAGTATTTTTACACATGCAGAGTAAAGACCCAGTAAAAAAACAAAGTAAAAAACATTTTCCGCAAATACGTTGGTCATTGACAGAGAAAGAACTCGGCTAATATTTACGCTGAGAACTTAAATGAGTTCATTCTTGACGAACGTCAACGTTGCTCCAGAATCTGACTATTAACACTGGGAATGCTATAAGATCGGGATGCTCCTGGACAACGACCTTGACTAAATACAGCAAAAATATATGCTAACTGCTAATTTTCCGGTTAGCATTCTTACGTAATATTCGTACCCAATCCTGGCGACTCATTTCTGTATGCTTCTCTGTACTCCCGCTGTTCTATTACTCGAATTAAGGATCCACTCCTTGCTTCCCCGAGTCCTACTTAAAGACCCGATGTCAGCTGTCTGTTTTGTGCTACTCTACCGGGAGAACCAGCTGAGCAGCTAATCGATAAAGCCATTAGCGCTAGAGTGAAGTGATTTCCCTGTCCTTCAATGCTTAACTAACGTTCCAACAAACTTTACATAAAGGCAACAGAGTTAAACGCGCACAAAAATACTGCTTTTTGTTTCACAGCTCTTTACTTAATCTGAATGTCATCACATGGTTTCACAGGGGCAGCACCAACACTAATCAGGACCACAGCTACTCATGACGTTACGTTTGGTTATTCCTTACCATTTTAAGTCTTCAGCTTTAAACTTCTTCATGGCTCTGGTTAAATGATCAGACCACAGTGTGCTGTGTTCGCATACTTCAAAATGGCTGAAATTTTCCTGTACAGATTAATGAACACTGAAGTGTCAGAAAAAGTACTACCCAAGTCTAATACTTGCTAGGTTATAAACACCATACTTCCTAGAGAACGATCCACAATTGCAGGATTTCTGTTACACAGTGCTTTGCATGGCATCACAGATGTCTTTAATAACGTTGTGACCTGGTGACTCGGGTGGGAACGGCAAAACCCCAAACTCACACATTTACGGCATTTGGCAGATGCTCCTATCCAGAGCGACTTACAAGGTTACTGGTATTACAGGTAGGCCACCGTAGTGTTAGGAGTCTTGCCCAAGGACCCTTATTGGTGTAGCACAGATTGGCTGCCCAGACCGGAAATCGAACCCAGGTCTCTCACATGGGAGCCCAATGATGTTACCACTGTACCACACCAACCACACGAGTGTTTCTGTAACCATTAATTGGCGTCTTAATGTGTGGTGGCATGTTGTCCTTTCAGAAGATCCAAACCGATCAGAATGAATTCTGGACATGAACGGATGTAACTCCTTACATGTAGTGTTTACATGTCAGAGACGACTGTAGACGTCTCGGTGAACGCCAGCCAAACAGACCCCCGTACGATTATGGAGCCACCACCAGCCTACGTATTTTGTGTAGGTTAGTCTGTGCCAGTATTCTGACACACTGACTGTTCTGTATGAAAGGAAGTGGAGCCCTCTAATGGTCTGCAGGATGAAATGCCTTCAGTAAATCTGTGGAAACTGTGTGTGTCTAATGTGTTTTCTTTTGAGGAAAAGATTAGAGCAGAAAAAGGGGTGGGGCCAATTTCTGGGCCAGAAAAAAAAAAAACACAATAAAGGCTAATATATATATTGGGATATGAACATTTGACATGTAATATGAACCCATTTTTTTTCCAGATATTGTTGAAATGATTTGATTACTACACAAACTAAAAGACCTCTAATCATTACAAATGGATTCTTTAAGGTAAGAAGGAATAAACTACGTACATTGTACATTTTTAAAATTATTATGCTACCATGTTAGTAAGCCGATATCTGATTAACCTGCTTATCAAATGCCTGTTTATGTAGGATTAGTCAGGATGTTTCACGAGTACCTGATCATTAGATGACCAACACTGACCTCTGGATGAATGATGTGTCAGAGAGATAATTAAGAGTTAATTATATTATAATTATAATTAATTTTCAAGTTTGTATTATATATTTATTTTATTGTAATTATAAACGCAGACCATCATTGCTACCATGCTAGGTGCTTATGGGAGGTTTTAATAATAATAATAATAATAATAATAATAATAATAATAATAATAATAAGCATTATTATTATTATTATTATTTGTTGTTGTTGCTGCTATGTTTTGATATTAATAATGTTTATTTTTTATATATTATATATAAATATAAAAAATATTTTTTTTATTTAAATAAAGTTTTTTTTTTTTTAATGTCTCTTTATCAAATGAACCTGTAGAATTTTATTAATTCAGGCCATCTGGTATTTTCTAGTATTTTCTTCCTTCCTTGTGGTTCTTACTGGTGAAGCTTAATGCCCTTTATTTAATGTAAAAAAAATGATGTGTCTTTTTTAAAAAAGAAAAACAATGTTTACGTGTGTGATTTTATATGAAGTTCATCGACTTCACTGTGTTAACTGTTTTTCCTACAACAGCCTGACACGGAGTGTTTTATTCCTCACCCGTCATCTTTGTTTTGAATTACAGGCACACACACACACACACACACACACACACACACACACACACAGCTGTTGAGGGGGTGATACTGCTTTCAAATGCTTTAAGTAAATTATTCTGCTAGCTGAGTTCTAAAATACAAAAGCCGCTGTTGCTGTGGGCCCGGAGCTCGTTCTATACGAACAATCACGGTTGAATCAGCTTTTCTCTGAGAAATAAACCCAGACACATGAGACGGAGAGAAGATCTGCTGCGTGTGCCATACCTTTCCTTTCCTTTCCTTTCCTCCTGCTGCAGGAAATCAGATATGTCAGTTCATAGAGAAATTCCACTATTTGCCCTCATATCAGGTGTGTTCCAGGTGAGAAAAAAGGATTGAAAAAAGTGTAAAATACAGAAAAGCAGTTCTTTGCCTTGCAGAATACGAAAACAGAAATATACACCAGTCATCGGGTCAAAATCGTCCAATCGTCCAATCATCATCAAGTTTAGATCACAGCTTTGAAAAAAAAAAGTATAGTCTTTACTTATTAAACACAAACAGGAAGTGAGTCAGGAAGTGCAACAGTGTAACAAATTTACACCAAATGCGTCTGCATCTGAATACTTCTATACCAGTTAGTATGCAAATCTAGTATGCGACATGATGTAGTGCGTCCGAATACCTAATACGTATCAGGTAGTATGTGAAAGGTTCCCAGATGTCCTACCAGGTCAGGAGAGATTTTCCAGTACGCTCCGCCAGCACACTATCTGAACCTGACGTATCAGGCTTATGATTTATGAGTTTATGATTATCAGTGCAGGCTGAGCTGAGGGAGCATTTTTAATGACAAACCAAATTTAAAGTTAATTTAAATTGAAACTGTAAATAATTAATTGTGTTGGACTCAAACGGTGTGACGTCTCAGGTCAAAGGTTGTTGGTAAGATAGCAAATCGAGTGCGTCTGAGGTGGTGTGCATACTACATGCTATCATACTAAAAGTGTATACTAGTTAAGCGGTTAAACAGTATGTTCTCGCTCCAAGCTAGTATGTAGTGTTTAAGTATGTCATTTCAAATGCAGCCCGAGTTTTTGTCTAAATTCACCTCTAGGGGGTGCTATACTTAATATTACATACAAACGATACACAAAATTCTAGTGAAAGTGAACTGTTTGCCTACTGTGTTTGTGACCTCCGCATGCAACCCATCCATGAGGAATGAGACCTCCGCATGTAACCCATCCATGCAGTGAAACACACACACACACTTCAGTGAACTCTAGGGGGCAGTGAACACATGTGCCCAGAGTGGGGCGGGGGAGGGGGAGGGGGGTGCACAGGCAAACCACAGTGCCCAGTGAGCAGTTGGGGGAAGTTAGGTGCCTTGCTCTAGGGCATATCAGGGGTTCTTGCCCTGGGTGGGGATCGAACCCGCGACCTTCAGTTCCCTATCCACTAGACCACGGCTGCCCCAACAGCATATACATTTGACTCTTTGGCCATTTCGAATTTTAACAACTTTCATTTCTCACTTTCAGAGTTTTTTTTTTTTGACACCTACTGTAAACAGGAAATGAGGTCATATCTTAACAATGGCGTGGAGTATTGCTGTTGTAAGTATTGTGTTTCGTATGTCTCTATGGGAACAAGAACTGATGTCCCACCAACGTCTGTTTGTCTTTTACTGCTCAACCACAAAAAGAGGGTTTAATGACTGATGATAAACTAACACTCAGTTTTAATTCGTTTTAACATGTTCAGGTAAATAACATTCTATAAATAACATTATCTGACCGTGTGACATTAATCGGCCGTGGTTAAACTGGCTGCATGTAGCATAGAGCTTCTTTAATGTCAGGAGCTCAGAGTTATAGATTAGTTATGTAAACCTGTACTGGATATTATGTATATATTTAATTTTATACATTTGTTATACTACAGTTTATAATTTACAGACATAAAAATGAAAGTGGACACAGTTCTTCTGTTTATATTTGAGAAATTTTGTAAAAGGTTGATTTTAAACATATTTACTGTAGCTGTTTTAAAGATTTGGTAAACTTGAAAAAAACATTATCAACATCAATCTATATCAATAGATTTATAAAATGATATATTTTATTCATATAATAAGTAAAATACATTTTACCCACTGATTAATAACAACAACAACAACAACAACATCAATAATAATAATAATAATTATAATAATAATAATAATAATAATAATAATAATAATAATAATTTATTATTATTAATATTATTATTGTTGTTTTGTTGTTGTTGTTGTTGTACTGCTCAATATTAAAAACGACTATAAGCTAAGCAGGAAGAAAATGGATGATGGTGCTGATAGAAACTTGCTCCAATCAGACATTATTCCGTATTCAAACCCAATAAAGGCGTCAAAATCTCATTGATATAAAGAATCAGTAACAGATCTGTCATCTCAACAGCCTTCCCATTTTCATAATGAAGAATAAAAATCATTTTAAAGCAGAATTCCTTCGGGATGCTTTTACTCTCCACGATACAGAACCTTACCGCAGCACTGAGTCAGAGTTGTTTAAACCTAAACCTAATGACACTCCAGTTTGACTCATTAAATCATCAGTAAAGATGATTTACATGGTAAGGCAGATCCCTCATACGCCTGCTGGATGTATTTCTCCATTTTTCTTGCTATCTGTAAAAGTTCTGTCTCTGTTTAGTGTCACAGCAGGTGCTGTTCAACCTTTCATAGCCTAAGTGGTTTCAGATTGACCTTCAGGCTCCTTGTCATTTAATAGACTGTGCTTGACATTTAAAGAGTGAATGTGGGACTTCAGAGACACATTTGTGCTATCTGTGGCCTTGGGCGTGTGTTCAGGCGTTCACAGCAACGCATTTGTCTGGCACGTTCATTTATCCATATTTACGTTTGTTTTTCCTTGCGTTGAAACAATATCGCTCAGGTACCAAAGGTCATTCAGGAGCATGACCAGAAATTACCAGACCAAGACGAATGAAACTGAATGTGGATTATGGTGATGCTTTTAATTAAGAATTTTTTAAATCTCTAGTGTAATTAGTGACACTGAGACAAGCAGACAGCAAGAATCAATCTGGATAAAGTCAAACCTGCCTGGTGATGAAGAACGGATGGAAAAGACGATTATTGATGAACTTGTTTTCTTCCAGGTGATCTTCCAGGTCAAATTTATGGAAGGAGTCTCCAGTAACAGTCAGAGGTAGTGGTACTAGTAATAGTAGTAGTAACGGAGCTAAGGTCCAACGTGTCTCTAGCTTCAAGTTTTTTCAGTGTTCACATCTCTGAGGATCTTTCTTGGACTTTTGAGGGCAGCCATGGCCTAGAGTTTAGGGAACCGGCCTTGTGACCGGAAGGTTGCGGGTTCGATCCCCAACCAGGGCAAGACACGACAGAGGTGCCCTTGAGTAGGGCACCTAACTACCCCAACTGCTCCCCGGGCGCTGTGGTTTGGGGCTACAGACCCTGCCCCCGCTCTGGGCAAGTGTGTTCACTGCCCCCTAGTGTTCACTGGTGTGTGTGTGTGTTTCACTGCACGGATTGGTTAAATGCAGAAGTTACATTCCTCTGTGTGCAAGCACAGTAGGCAAATACTTCACTTTCACCTCTTGTCTCATCAAGAAGACACATTAGTGTCTTTACAACTTGACAAAACTGAAGAAGGACTATCTGTCCCGCCACATACTGACAAACTTTACCGCTGAGTCTTCTGACTAACTGTGTGACAGTGTGGTATGAACTGGAAGCTTCACCGTGGTTGACAGGAGGCCCTGCAAAAGGTGGTCACAGTTACCTTCTATCAGTGACCTTCACCATCGGCACAGTTTGTGTAGAGCACAAAGCATCATCAGGGGCTCTTCTCACCCAAGCCACACCCTGTATAACCTCCTGCCCTCTGGTAGGACATACAGGGGAACCCGTGCCAAAACCACTCGGCTCAGGAACAGCTTCTTCTCATTATCAGTTCCACCACTGAACTTCTCAGTACACACATATTTGAACTCTTCAACTTTGCACATTGTTACTATTTGCACTTTTGGTAGATGCTAACTGCATTTTGTAGCCTTGTACTTGTACTGAGCAATGACAATCAAGTTGAATCAATCTATGGATCTATCAAGTGGTTATGACGTTGGACATCTGCTCCAAAGGTTAAAACAAAGTAAGTAAATAAATAAATAAGAAAGGAGTCTCCAGTAACAGTCGAAGGTAGTAGTAGTGATAGTAATAGTGGTATGGCTGTAGTACCTCATTGATCAAAATGGAAGGAGTCTCCAGTTACAGCCAGACGTAAATCTGTAACATTTCAGGCATGTTTGAGAAGCGGTAGCTCAGTGGTTAAGACATCGGACGTCTGTTTAGAAGGTTGTGAGCTCAAAAAAATGGAAGGAGTCTCCAGTAACACTCAGGGCCAGTAGTAGCTCAGTGCTTAAAGTGAATGAAGAGAAGTGAGCTACTCTTTTGACCAATGCACAAAGAAAAAGGTTAAAAATTTTTGGTTAGTTAAAATTTATGGAAGGAGTCTCTCAGTCAGGGGTAGTAGTAGGGCAGTAGTAGCTCAGTGGTTTAGATGCTGGACATCTGCTCAGAAGGTTGAGAGTTCAAAAAGGAAGGAGTCTCCAGTAACAGTCAGACGTCAATGTGTAACATGTCAGGCATTTTTGGGAGTGGTAGTGGTAGTGGTGTCTGGTCAGAAAAGGTGGGCAGTCAAATCTCACCAAACCACCACTGCTAGCTCCGTGAGCAAGTCCCTTTGTCCCTCATCTGCAGTGTTGTGCTAATAAGATAAATGTAGGTCACTGTGGAGCGCTCTGCCAAGTGCCATAAATGTACGTTTCAGACATCTTGAGGACAGTAAAGTGGATTGCAACGCTAGAAACAAGGAGCTTATGAGGTCAAATCCCAATCTGCCACTGCTGTGGACCTTTACTCTTTACTGCTTAGTTGTATGAATAAGATTAATGTACATTGCTCTGAATTAGACATCCACCAAATGTATATTATCTTCACGACAGGTTCAGAAGGTTGTTAGATTAAATGCCATGGCATTCTTGAAGTCCTGGACGCTTCGCTTCATTATGCAGCTTTACGCTTGAATTAAAGCATCTTCCAGTGTGTATGAACGCAGATGTAATATAATTAAGCAATAATAGACTCGAGGGTGGTGCTGTATTGTGAGGTATTGTCACTGGTGTGCTGTGGTCGTAGATCAGTCCACCAGTGTCGATATCTCACCATCCATCCCGACCCTGGAGTGTATTAT
>JAOVVF010000033.1:9545604-9556899 GCA_028565595.1 Duopalatinus emarginatus | reverse complement strand
GACCAGTTACAGACCAATTACAACACCCTGACTAACGAGAAAGACCAGTTACAGACCAATTACAACACCCTGACTAACGAGAAAGACCAGTTACAGACCAATTACAACACCCTGACTAACGAGAAAGACCAGTTACAGACCAATTACAACACCCTGACTAACGAGAAAGACCAGTTACAGACCAATTACAACACCCTGACTAATGAGAAAGACCAGTTACAGACCAATTACAGCACCCTGACTAAAGAGAAAAACCTTTTTTTTCTTAGGATTAATAGATTTCTATCTATCTATTAAATAGGTTAACTTAACTGCAGTTGCGAATCACCACCACTAGATGAAGTGACTGTATTTGAGTCTTGAAGACATAGTTTGGCCACATAGCTATGAAGCCAATTCTATGACAAAAGTTTTGTTAATTTGAAAAACAAAAATGAAACTTGAGCGAGAACATTGAAAAATACAGCAATATATTCAAAATAAAAATAGGTCCAAGAAATGATTTTTCAATTAAAATATAATTTTGATTAAATTCTGGAATTTGTTTGAATAAATTATTTATTTTCATTTTTCACTTTCATCAGGTTAATGTATATTTTGATATTTGAGGTCTTTTTGTTTTCTGATTCAGATCTGAAGATCAGGTATAACAAGTGACAACAAAAAAAGGTTGAGGGCTTTCATCAAGGTCGCCTGCAAGAAAATATGACAGCAGTTTTTATATTCCATATTCAGTGTAAAAAACTGACACTAGTGATGAAGTTCTGTTTAAGCTGGTTTAAACAGCATTTGGCACCAGTCATAGTATAAAAAGGATAACCTATGCTAGATTATGTAGGTAACTGCCACATTTTAAAGTACCCTGCTTTCCCCTAAGCACATTGAATCTAGCATGGTGACCGCTTGCGATGGTAGTAATATTTAATTATTACTATTATAATTATTTTTATTATAATTATTACTTTACTGTGTGCATACAAGCACCCTCCATTCTCTAAGGTGCTGGCTCCGGTGTGCGGGTAAAAAAATGTTAGCTATGTTTTGAATAGATACTCTGGGAATTTTGTTATTTTGTGTTATACAGACATACATAAATACATGTATGACTTTATTTTTGAACAAATTCCCAGAGTATCTGTTCAAAAATAGCTTGTCACTTTGTCCTGGTTGAGTGGATACCATCGCAAGCAGTCTGCTACCACATTTATATATCATTTTAATTTACAATGTTAAATATCATGATAAACCTACAGGATTCATGCCTGGGAGAATCTTGTAATAGGATTTGACACATCCCTAAAGTGGATCATACCATTCCTTTTTATTAATTATCTCTTTCATTAACTCATGGTTCCTGTAGATTTACATTAGCAATTAGCAAGTAGCTTTATCAATTAACACAATTTTTAAATTAACACTTTTTTTTGCATTATCAATTAGCTTTAACCATTTAGGTACTAGTAGTGGACATTCAGTATTATTGTTAGCATAAGCAATTAGTATAAGCAATTAATCTTCAAACAAACATTAGCATTAACAATTGGCGTAAACATTAGCAACTAGCATTAGCAATGCTACCGACAATATCTCAATATCTGCTTTACACTCATGACAAAGATTTAGATTGTGTTTTGGGGCTCTTTTAGGGGTCCACACACCAAAGGACAAGTCATGATTTTTCTAAATATTCTTTATCTCTGAGAAAATAAACCACACAGACCAAACCATAAGTCAAACAGATAAAAGACTTGGTCAACAGGTGGCAGTCACTCACACTATTTAGATGCTCAAGTACAGTCTGATTGACTCGAGGGTGCTGGCATAGCAAAGTGTTATACGCTGAGGTTCATATCTTTTACCCTGATTGACAAAGATTACAAAAAATTTGTCTCAAGTTACTTGTGGTATGCAGTATTTTGTATCATCAAGGGTGAAATTCTAGTTTTAACATGCACAGGTTACATGTAGGAAGTCTACTGTTTGTGAGGCCTTTGTGATTATTGTGCAATAGTTGTTTATGAGGCCTTTGCTAGGAAATCACACATTTAGTTGCTAGCTATGAAACGCCCAACCAATATATTTAAAACAGGAAATAGCAACAGGAAAGAGAAACACCCTCAGTCACACAAGACAGCCACTTCGAGCAGTTTTATGCAATTACATACCGGTACGGCTACATTCAGGATTATTGCTAATAGAAAGAATGGAGATGAGTGAGGATATTTATGCAAATGTAGAAGCTACTGACGACAGTGAAGCTGATATCGGTGACCATGACAGCACCTACGAAGAAGTTTATGAAAACCAGGATAATCTACAGACTCGGGACCAGAGGACCAGAAAACACAAGCAGTTTGAGAGCTCAGGTGAAACACACTCACACACTCAGAGAATCAATTGTTGCTGCACATCAATCTAGAAAGGGTTATAAGGACATTTCCAAACAAGCTGTCCATCATTTTACAGCGAAAATCATTATGCACATATGTTCATGTGCATTTGTCATCTTCTATACTGCTTAAAGGAGACATATAAAAATCTGATTTTTAGTTCTTCTGTATGTCCATTCCATCTAGGCATCTGGAGAATCTACTAACCCACAAATAATTTCATTGTCTCCCAGACTCAAAAGACAAAGGACTTAAGAGCATTTTATTTTGCCTTTGACTACTTTCCACCCTGGGTCAGTACAACACAGGACTTTCAATCAAATTACAACTTCAGTTTTACTGATGTAATAGGATTTTCTTAATAACGTTTACATTATAGTAACATAAGATAGTCAGTACATAATACACTATATACACACTTACACCAGGAAGTCCTTATGAGCTTTTCCAACATATAAATGCACAAAAAGAAAATGTCAAAGTAACAAACGCAATAACTTGCCATTCATTAACATCCTGTCACCCTGAGTCTGGTTCAAACATGGTTGTATATGGTTGCACCAAAGTGTTTTCTCCAGCACCCATGTTTCTCTGGTTTACGATCGGCACAGTTGATATAGAAGCACAAAGCCGTTCTGTCATAGGGATGGCACATGTAATAGGGGCTGTTCAGACAGGATGAGTGTTTTGACCAAAGCATGTCTGACATATTTTATTACGACTCCAGAGAACTGTGTTGATTTGTGGAGTATAATGTCACCTTTAACATATCTATCTATAAATATCAGGATATAATAGCTGAAATTTTTGCCTGGAGTCTCTGATTTTTTATTTCTTAATCCCAAACATAGACCTGAAGCTCTTAAGATCATTTTACATCTTTTAAACCTTGTAGATTTAGTCTTGATGGCTTTGTCGCATAGCTAAGTCTTGTCATTTGGTTAATTGTTAGCTATAAATACCCCTCAATGGGTTCAGTATGTTTCATTTTTATGTCCCAGCTTTGTTCTGATATTATTAACAGAACACGGCCCAAAAAGTAATAAATGTTATACATATTGGTATAGCTCCATTGCTGTACCTGTCACTAATGACCTAGTCTCTTTCTAGTTACAGGAGTGAACAATGCAGGGAGTAAATACTACAGAGTGACTGCCGTTTGTGTGGTGCTGCTGTGTGTTCTTCTGCTGAGTGCCATCGCAGTGTTGTGGATCAAATTCAGCAACCTTAGTACAGAAAACAACCAGTTACAGAGCAGTTACTACAACCTGACTAGTGAGAGAGACCAGTTACAGACCAATTACAACACCCTGACTAACGAGAAAGACCAGTTACAGACCAATTACAACACCCTGATTAATGAGAAAGACCAGTTACAGAGCAGTTACATCTCCTTGATTAAAGAGAGAGACCAGTTCCAGACCAATTACAACATGCTGACTAAAGAAAGAGACCTGTTACAGAAGCAAAAAGATGAACTTCAAAAGAAAGGTAAGTACATGCTTTATGATGTCAATAACATACTTTAAGATGTTTATTTATGTCAGGCCATTCTGTACTTAAAACAGGAAGTGCTCTAGGTATGCACCTGGCCATTACCATTAGGTAGGGAGGCTGTGTAGGCCAGCATCAAGGTTTTATCATGCCTACAGTAAAACGTGGTGGTGGCAGCATCATGCTGTGCGGGTGTTTTTCTGCAGCTGGGACAGTGCTCGGGACCACAGAATGGGGTGGTGGTTCACCTTCTACCAAGACTTGCCTTGCTCAAGTGCATCTCACCTTGTAAAAACATACCTAAGAAGACTGGAGGCTGTAAATACTGCCAAAGGTGCTTCAACTAAATACCACATAAACGGTTTGAATACTTATAACAATTCAATAATTTAATTTTTCCTTGTCAGTAAATTTGCAAAAAATTCTCTCACTCCCTGTACACTGTCATGATACTAAAATGACTGTAAAAAACATTTCTGATGGTAGACTTCAGCTCAGGAACCCAGCTCTACAAGAGGCTGCCCTAAACCCCAAACTCCACCCAAAGTTTTCTCCTTTTCCAGGTCTACAGTCGCACTTCACACAAGACCATGTGCACAAAAAGTGACAAAGTAAAAAAAGTTAATAACTTATTATTCAGAAACATCCTGTTGTATGCTTGATTCTTGAACTTGCTCAGGGGCCTCTTAAGAGTTGCACAGTCGCATCTTACACCACCTTATGTTGTTAAACACATCATTATAACACATTTCAGCACAGCATGTCAAACACACAACCTACTTCATTACCAGCTCACTAGTGTCACGTTTTTCACAATGCTGAAATATTTTGGTTCCAGACTAATTAAAATGTAAATACATTTTGAAACCAATTTTTTAAATTAAAGTTAACAATCTTGCTTTTAGGATGGATATTCTTTTCCTACAAGTTTTTCTACATCTCCACTAAGAAGAAGACCTGGACTGAGAGCAGACAGGACTGCATTGAGAAAGGTCTAGACCTGATGGTCATAAACAGCAAAGAGGAACAGGTACATATGCATAATCAAGCATGGTCTTAGTTGTAATGCAGCTTTAAAGTACATTTAAGTCCTATTTTATATTTAGCTTTGTGCTAATTAGGTTTCTAAAACTTCCACAGGATTTTGTGACTAATTTGAGCAAGAGCAAGAACCCTGGAGTTTATATTGGTCTGACTGACCGTGATACTGAAGGAGTGTGGAAATGGGTGGATGGAACATCAATGACCACTGCGTAAGAAATTATACATTAATCTACACTACACAGAATTGTACATTATTCATTGGGCCTTTATTTATTTACTCTGTATGTTTAATGCAATAGACTTTTTCTGTGTTGTTTCAGGTACTGGTCACCTGGGAATAAATTTTCAGACAATGAAGACCATGCACAGAAATGTACTACTGGATCTGTGAATAACTTATTTCAAACACATGTAGCAGCTTTAACCACTTACACTCATATAACAAGTGTATATATGCAAATTGGAGATTTTGCTTAAATGTCAAATAATTCAAAATTGTATCACCTTACAGTAGTTGCATTATTTCTAAGTTGAACTGTAAAAATGTGTAGTTCCTTGAAGAACCTCATAGGTTGCTCCAAGAACCTAGGGGTTCCTCCAAGAACCGAAATGTTCCTCAGTGCTCACTAAGGTGTTTGGAAGAACTTTTCCTCAGTATAAAATGTGGTTCTTCAAAGAACCCATTAGAATTAAGGTTCTTAGAGGATCTTTATTTGGATATAACTAACCCAGTTTTAAACTGAGGAACCTTCAAAAGTTCCTCAAGCATTTTCTCCTTTTAACAGTTGCTTTTATGTAAAATTAAAAACTAAAAATGTAGATTTACTACAGGCCCCACACTAGGAACTAGGAAATGCAACAAAAGTCAGTACACTTTTCATTACTGATATTCAAATCTTTTATTTATTTATTTTTTATATTCAGCCTGCTATAAAAAAAATCAGCATTGATTTTTTTCAGCAAGTTATTTTTTTAAATAAAAGATTTCAATCTTGCTTTTTGTTGCATTGGGGTCATATTGTCCTACTGAGGTCCTGTATTTTTACATAGTAAATCTAAATTGTTAGTTTTTAATTTTATAATGCAGAAATAATGCAGTTACTGCCAAGTGATACAATTTGGATTATTTGACATTTAAGCGAAATTGCACAGGGGTGACCACATTTCTGGGAGATACTGTATGAATTAATTAATTAATAGTTATTAACCTTCATAACTGGGGCAGTCATGGCTCGAGAACCAGTCTTGTAACCTGAAGGTGGCCGGTTCAATACTGTGTCCTGAAAAGACACAACCAAAATGCTGTTGAGCAAGACGCCTAAGCCACCATGTATAGGGGCCGCCCACAGCTCTCAGCAAGTGTGTTTACTGCCCCCTAGTGTGTCTGCTCACTAGTGTGTGCTTGTTTCTTTTCACAGATGGGTTAAATAAAAAGGTAAAAATTTGTCTGTGTGGATTTATTAGTGTGATTTTGCTTTTATGAATGAATGCTTACTCTATAACAACATGAACACATATACTGGACATTGTTGCAACTATATCTTATATATTGTATAAGCATATAACAGGATGGTTCTGAATAATAAATTATTAACTTTTTTTACTGTATAGAGCCTTACCTCCTGCACCATACAATCCAGATGTAAATGATCGTCCCAATGTATGATAATGAGATGCAAATCAGGACAGGGATCCAATTGTTCTGAAAGCCTCTGTAACTGATCCTTGTGGTATTCGAGCTACTGCTATAGAGAGCAAGTGGTGGGAAATAAAGGTAGGGCCTTAAGACAATGAGTCTTTCTGTTGCTCGAAACAGAAGTGAGTGGAGGGGCAGAGTAACAGACAGCAATGGCGTTAACATTCGCATTCCCATGACTGTCTACTTTGCTATGAAAGTAGCCTGGAAGTAGAAAAGTCTGGAGTCTGCATTCCTGAGGGAGAACCCATGGGGCCTCTTTTTCTAATCTACAGGGTTTGCTATGGCATGATGCAAATAATGTGCAACAGTAAAATCAGCTGTGTGCATGCAATAGCTCCATATAAATCTTGTGCATGTAGGTTAGAGACATTAATCTGTTAATTATCTAAATTGATTGACAATTGATCCTAATTGGTAAGTCTATATTTTTTGTATCTTTAGTATATTCAACCTGGAAATAGAAATATAGTAAATATAATTTAAAGTACTTTAAGGACCACTGATCTGCCTGTTAGCTTTGTTTTAATTAAAGGGTGTCATAAAGCTCGGATGAAAAGACGCGTGCAGATCTTAAAATGTCTTGTGGGTTTAATGACAACAAGAAAGAGCAAAGACAAAAATACAAACAGGCTAAGCTAACAAACACAGCTAACACATAACGAGAAACAACATTGGACAGAGCTAACACAAGCAAGCTAATTACACAGGACAAAGACACAAACAATACAGGTGAGCCAGAAAAGGGCTAAGCAAAAGAGAAGTCAAACAGGCGGTAAGGTCAAATACACGACTAGGCAAATGGTAATCAGAGGGATAAGCTAAGATGTAGTCAAATAAACAAAACAGGTCAGATAACAGAACGGCAATAAATACAAATGCTCAGTCCATTCAGGGAAGCTGGCTCAGTACCTCGCATCAAGCGTTTGCTAGAGTTCATCTTAAATAGTCTTTGACTCCTCAAAACTCAGGTGATATTGGTTTCGGCTGATGAGCTGACCTCCGAACCAGAGTCAGCTAATCTGGTGTGGCATGCTGAGAGATCGAGTCCATGGGTGTGACCGAGGTACTGTCTGTGGTGTGATTGGTCGGGGCATTACAGTACCCCCCCCCAAAGGCAGAGGATGCCTGCAACCACCACCTCCTCTCCCGGAAGGGTTAACAGGGGCCTCACTGGGGCTGCTGAGGCGCTGGACTGACGAGGAACTCCTGCCACGCATTCCGGACCCAGGCTCCGGTGCGTGTAGGACAGGAACTGGGTAGCCTCTTCTTGGGCCTGCCTCTAGGTCGCGGAGCCGGTCTCTTTGGATGTCGACTGTGGAAGTCCGCAATCAGGCCAGAATCCAGCACGACAGCTGCCGGATCCCATTGGCATCCCTCGGGTCCATAACCCTCCCAGTCAATTATATACTGGAAGTGACGTTCTCGCCGTCTCGAGTCCAGCACCTGGCGTACAGCGTAGGCCGGGGCCCCGTTGGTGGCGAGGGGGCGGGGCAGTCTTAGGCAGAACCTCGTCCAACGGACCTGGAATTACAGGTTTGAGCAAGGACACATGAAAAGAGGGAGACACCTTATACTGAGCAGGAAAATCCAAACGGTACATGACTTTATTAATCACACACTTATATCACTAGGCTAATTTGGGCTATTGCTTTAACTGTTGGCGAATAGGGGGGAAAAAGGATGATTCCAAATGACAAACAGAAGGGGTCGCACAAGGCGATTCACAAACACAAGTATTATCACAAAAGGGGGGAAACCAAACAGCAATGGCTGAACCAAAAAGTACTTAGCATGGACTTATTCCATGTTCTTAGATTTAAACAATTCTTTCTTTCTTTTCTTCTTATTGTTTTTTTTTCTTTTAAGTTGTTTTTTTTTCTTCTTTTTTTTGTGTTTTTATTCTTATCTCTTTTTTCTCTCCTCAGTAAGGAGTTAATGCGTGGACATCAGGTACACAGCTCTCACAGCCTGTTTGAGGAGTACTAAGCCTTAGTTAGTCTATATTCTAAGCCTTATACCTCTTACCAGTACCATACCGGTCCACCCTGGTGCATGAACGCATAGCACAAAAATGGGTGCGACAGAATGCAGCGTGTGAGCCTCAGTTAAATAGGCTTCATCCAGGTGTTCCCTGTTGAGGATAATTACCCCTGAGCACCTTGGGAATTGCAGTCCTCTGTTGCCCCCTCAGCCTACAGGTAGAGCGGCCGCCATTACTGGCTGACATTGGGTCTAAGCTCCCCCTGGTGGCAATAGGTGGAGTTGACCAACCTCTAACAGTACCTCCCCTCCTAGGAACGGCCCCAGAAGTTCCCATGTCAGCTGCCTGGTTCGCTCGGAATTGCCTAATCAATTCAGGATCCAGGATGTGGCGTGCCAGAACCCATGACCTCTCCACGGGACCATACCCCTCCCAATCCACTAAGTACTGAGTAGACTCTTGGACCCGGCGCGAGTCCAGGATGCAACAGACAGTGTAGGCAGGGGCCCCATCTATCAATCTAGGTGGAGGTGGTGTTTGTCGAGCTGAGGACTGGCATGAGTAAGGCTTTAACCTAGAGACATGGAATGTTGGGGGGGATCTTCATACTTGCCGGGAGTTGGAGCCGGTAAGTAAAAGGGTTCACCCGGGGAAGATCATGGGTGGATAAGAGAACCCTTTGGCCTGGACGAAGCGTGGGTGCCGCTTGCGATTTTCGGTTCGGCGCATGGTAGCGGAGCTGGCCTCTAGGGCTGCCTTAGGCTTCTCGAGACCGCCGGACAAAGTGTTGGGCTGCAGGAACCCCTACTTCCTGCTCTTGGTCAGGGAAGAGCAGTGGGGTGAACCCGAACTGGCACTCAAAAGGGGACATTCCTGTGGCTGAGTGTCGCAAGTCGTTATGAGCATACTCCGCCCATGGAAGTTTATCTACCCACAACCGCGGGTTGCCCTGGATCAAACACCTCAAGGAGTGAGTGAGGTCCCGGATGACTCGCTCAGATTGCCCGTTTGCCTCTGGGTGATACCCAGATGTGAGACTGACCGTAGCCCCCATGAGCCTGCAAAAGGCTTGCCAAAACCGACTTACAAATTGGGGTCCCCGATCGGACGCTATGTCTGTTGGCATGCCGTGGACGCGTACTACTTGCTCAAGGAGGATCTGGGCCATTTGTTTGGACGAGGGGAGCCTCGGAAGGTACACGAACCTTCAAGCCTTGGAAAATCTGTCGACTATGACTAGAACTACGGTCATGCCTCTAGAGGGGGGTAGCCCAGTGACAAAGTCCATCTCTAGATGAGACCAGGGCCTAGAGGGGACAGGTAGTGGCATGAGCAGCCCCTGAGGTCTGGCTCTAGAGCTCTTGTTCCTGGCACAGGTGTCACACTTAGCTACAAAGTTCCGGACCTCTTTATCTAGGCCGGGCCACCAGAATCATCTTCGGACAAAATCAAGAGTTCGAGTTACACCTGGATGGGCAGTTAGTGAGGAGGCATGTCCCCAGCGGAGGACGTGAGGCCGTAAGCGAGTGGGAACAAATAGGCGGTTAGGAGGACCGCCGGCGGGACCAGGTTCTCGAACCTGAGCAGCATGAACGCGACGCTCGATATCCCAGTGGAGTGGGGCAAGAATTTGCTCCACAGGGATGATGGGGTCAGCCTCCAACGTGGCCTCAGGATGGTCCCATTGATGTGAGAGGGCATCCGGCTTAGCATTCTTAGAGCCCGGGCGGTACGACAGGGTAAACGTGAACCTCTCGAAAAAGAGTGACCACCTAGCCTGCCGAGAGTTCAGGCGTCGTGCCTGTTGGATGTAAGCAAGATTTTTGTGGTCGGTCCACACAAAGAAAGGATGATGGGCTCCCTCAAGCCAGTGACACCACTCCTCCAAGGCGAGGTTGACCGCGAGAAGCTCCTTGTCACCTATGGAGTAATTGGCTTCTGCCGAACTTAATCGATGAGAATAGTAGGCGCAAGGATGAAGTTTTTTGTCCTGCTCAGAGTGCTGGGAGAGAACAGCACCTACCCCCACATCTGAGGCATCGACCTCTACCACAAAGGGGTACTCAGGATCTGGAAGGCGTAGAACTGGTGGCGAAATCAGGAGACCTTTGAGCCGCTCAAAGGCTTGCTGTGCCGACTGAGACCACCTAAATTGCCCAGTGGTCTTGCGCGTTAGGGCTGTTAGCGGGGCAGCCACCGTGCTGAAATTTCTGATAAATCGCCTAAAGAAGTTCGCAAAACCGAGGAAACGTTGCACTTGCTTTAGTGACGTAGGAACAGGCCACTCTTCAACAGCCCTATTTTTCCTCGGGTCCATTTGTAGTTGCCCCTGGGAGATGATAAACCCCAGAAATGACACAGACGACTGGTGGAAAACTGATTTTTCGAGCTTGACAAACAATTTGTGACTGTGCAGCAGTTGAAGAACACGTCGTACCTGGGTGATGTGCTCTGGGAGCGAGTTTCTAAAAATAAGGATGTCATCCAGGTACACATATGCGTAGTGATCTAATGCCTCACGGAGCACTTCATTGATGTAACGCTGGAATACCGCAGGTGCATTTGCTAGCCCAAACGGCATAACCAGGTATTCATATTGCCCTGTGGGCATTATAAAGGCGGTTTTCCATTCATCCCCCTGCCTGATCCTAATGAGATTATAGGCACTGCGAAGATCCAACTTAGTA
>JAOVVF010000033.1:9509712-9514712 GCA_028565595.1 Duopalatinus emarginatus | reverse complement strand
TCTCTCCTTTCCTCTCCTCACTCTGAAACGCCGAAGCCTTTTTATTTATTAATTACATTTTTCAGGGGATGAAAACGCTTTCCCGGCGTCTCCCTCATACTTAGCGATGTCGCCCAAGCGTGGAAATAAAGCGGCGGCTTTTTATTTCGCTACAAACGCACAAGTGCACCGCAGCGAAAGTTTCAGTCGCTTCGAATGCAGGGACGTCAGGCCGATCCGATCGATCGGAGACGGACCTCGCGCGTCGCTGCACACAGTGTGCGTGTACCCGGATTAAACTTTCATCAGGCCGCCATCAATCTTTCATCCGCGTCCTCCTTTCACTGGGGTGAATTCGCCACTCTAGACTCATTAGGGTGACCTTTCGCGATAGAGAGCGTTCAGAGCATCTGCATGCAGCGATAGACTGGATTTCGTTCTTTTTACTGGACGTCTGCGAATGTGTGATGCGATTTTCTAAACATGCAGCATTTCTGACGTCCTCTCAACCTCTCAGACTCTCCCTGGGTCTCTCTCTCTCTCTCTCTCACTCTGAAACCTACATAGACTGGTGGTGTCTCCATAATGGTGTGGGGTTTGTTGAACTGGTCTTCCATGGAACCCCTGGTACATCTACAAACGTCTCTGACAGGTGAACACTGTGTGTGTCTCGTTTCTGACACTCGTTCATGCTCGTCCTGCATTCATTCTGATGGGTTTGTCCTCTTCTGACTGGGCAATGAGCCGTCACACGCTTCTAAGGACGCCGAATTACGGTAAAAGGAACGCTCAGCTGACACATCTGGGTTGCCATGTGAGGCACCAGTTTTTCTGGCACTTCAGTGTACATTGCAGAGACGCAATGCTTTCTTAAACATCCAAAAAAAATAAATAAATACAGACAGCGCCCCCTACTGTAATTAAACATGACTGCACGAAGGTCCGACCTCCCCAAGCCTCCTATTTAAGTCCATTATAAACCATCATTACTGCCTGAGCCTCGGAGTTTAACATGAGGGTGAATGAGACTAAAGGAAGGATGAGTGTTTCTGGGGATTGCAGCTCGATTAGCATTAGCAGTTAGCATTAAGACAAACGTTAGCATTAGGAATTAACATTAAGACAAACGTTTGCATTAGCCCTTAGCATTAGCACAAAAATTTGCATTAGCCGTTAGCATTAGCAATTAAAATTAAGACAAAGGTTAGTATTAGCCATTAGCATAAGCAGTTAGCATTAAGACAAACGTTAGCATCAGCTGCCAGCATTTGCAATCAGCATTAAGACAAACGTTAGCATTAGCCATTAGCATTAGCAATTAGCATTAAGACAAACATTAGCATTATCGGTTAGCATTAGCAGCTGGCATTAGAAATTAGCAATTAGAATGAACACCAACGTTAGCATTAACGATTAGCATTTGTATTAGCACAGAGCAATTTGCATTAGGATTAATATTTGTTCAGACAGGTTAATTTCTTTAAATAACAAGGAGTGAATGAATGGGGTAACAAAGAAGGAGGGATGAAAACAGGAGTGTGTGCACATTAAATTTGTACAAAGGTCTGTATGTCAATAACAGAAATAAATAGGGTAAAAAGAGTGATAAAAACGGGCGTGGCAGGTAAACGAATGCAGGTATCCAAAAGCTGTATATAAGCACCACTGTCATCAACGAGACGGGCGTTTTACATTCAGAACAGTGTCAAAATCTCAAAACTTGCGGGAGTTTAAAGCTGTACAAGAACATGGTGGAATAATACGGCAGAAAGAGATGAAGAAGAAGAAGACGACTTTCGGACAGCAGTACTGTTACTGCATGTTAATGCATCATGTCATATTAGTGATGGAAACGCTGCTGTGAACCGAGAGCTGCTTTGACGTGACTGATGTGGGACGTGGTTACTGGGTCACGTGTCTCTCTCACCTGCCGTTGTCCCGCCCCACACCCCACACACGGATGCTTGCGATTGGCTGGGAGTGAAGGACGCTCCGGTCCATCGGGTCGACCAGGTTCAGCATGTTGTTCTCCAGGATCAGATACATGTCCTTCCCCTACACACACACACACACACACACACACACACACACACACACACACACACACACTATGTTACTGATGGGTGTGTATAGATCACGCGGGATATCTGATCATATGACGAGATCACACGCCAGTGAGCAGAAGATTGGCATTAATTATAAATGAGGCTTTAGGAAACGTGTGTGTGTGTGTGTGTGTGTGTGTGTGTGTGTGTGTGTGTGTGTGTGTGTGTGTCACCTCTCCCCAAATGCCAACAGTGTCTCTGATGTCATTCTTGCAGTAGGAAAGCTGTCGGATGCAGTTGTTAACGGCGACGCTGCTTTTCCCGGGAGCCAAGTCCTCTTCGGCCATCTCGACCCAGCCCAGAGAGCGCACCGCAAAACACTACCACACACACACACACACACACACACACACACACACACAATAGAGGACAGTGATCAACACCTAGGGATCAGTCAGGGTGTAGGTGCCTTGATCAAGTGCACTTCAGTCGCGTTATTTCGGTTGTGAGGATTGAACCTGGGGGCTTCCGGTTACACAACCTACAGAGAACTGAGGAGCAGGAACCAGTAGTGTGAAGTGTCCACTTTTGGTTTTGCCCTCGTCTCACTCGTCCCTCTGTCCTTCTACCCTCCTCCCCCGCACGCTGAGACCGGACTCGTCCGTCTTTCATCCTCTCTCTGCTTCTGACACGGCGCAAGATTAAAAACCCTGCTGGCCTGCCTTACACTCTGGGGCATGTGTGTGTGTGTGTGTGTGTGTGTGTGTGTGATTAATAATAGGCACAATGTTGTCCTCCTCTTTCACTTTGATTCTAAGTGCCTGTGACTGCGAGAGAGAGAAAGAGAAAAAGGGAGAGAGCGAGAGACACCGGGGAGGAAATGAAATATTTAAAGGTAGACTCCTCGAGTGACGTAAACCAGAGAAAGTGGGACAACTTGCAGCCTGCACATAAACACACACACACACACACACACACACACACACACACACACACACACACACACACGTGAAGACCAACTCTGACTAAAAAGTGGATCTGATGCTAATATTCCTCTATAGAAGACAGACAAAAGATAGACGAGTCTAATTAGACGCGTTAATGAGAGTAAGGCTTCAGTGTGGAGCTCCGAGGTCAGGCCTGCCTTTTGGAAAAAAAGCCCAGACACCGAAATGCTGTTTTTATGCTCTAGGGGTCGCCCTAGGTCACATCTGGCATGACATTTTTAACACTTTCACCCCTGTAAAATCAAACTCAACATCCGAGACCGACGTCACGCTCCGGGTTTTGTTATGATATCCGATCTGCCGTGCCGTCCTGTCTCTGTCCACCAGATGGCGAGCTACATCTACGCCGCACGCTTATGGGTGGGACGGTAGAGAGGTAAACAGACGCTTATCAGATGTAGGGGGTAAACAGGACGCGCTGCACACGCACGTCACATGATTTCTAGTCGGAACAGGAATGAGAGAGCTGGCGGTCACGTGGTTTGAGAGATCGGAGGAGTGATAAGTGTGTGTTTTATCTGAATCAGCTGTTTGAGTCCTGTTAGTGCAGGTCCAGGATAAGATATTTCACCCGTGTGTGTGTGTGTGTGTGTGTGTGTGTGTGTGTGTGTGTGTGTGTGTGTGTGTGTGTGTGTGTGGTTCACCTTGGCTTCGGGGTCACTGTTAACGCTGCTGGAATCTTCTTCCTCCACAGGAGCCGGATTTCTGGTTAAATAAATAAATAAATAAATACCTATATAAAATAGATGGGAGTATTCATGGAAGGAAGGTCCTGTTGACGTCAGTGCAACACGGACAGCCGAAGACGATATATATATATATATATATATATATATATATATATATATATACACATATAAAAATTTTCTGGCTCGCACGCCTACGCACGCACCGAAGCTTGAGAGAGGCGTAGCGCAGAGTCGCTCCTTCGAACTCCTTCAGACTGGGGTCGGGGTTCACTGTAGCAGCCTGTAGATCCTGAGAGACAGATGGACAGACAGAGAGGTGAAAACACAACCCTCGGGCAACCCTGGTCGTGCTGTCAAATCGTGCAGGTCTGAACGGAAAGGCGGCATGCGAAGTGAAGCTGGATTTAAAGCGCCCCTGAAGACACGGCGTCCGTTAATGCGCCGGTTCAAATCGGCGTCCATGTTTCGGGGGGAACTTTAAAGGACGCAAACACGGCACGCAGTCGCGTTACACAAGCGAGTAAATAAAGAAGTGAATAAATTTTAAAAAAAGGTATGCTAGTCTCATGGCAGGCAGGCACAGGCAGAAGCCGGGGACCGCCGAGGGGTCAGAGGTTAAAGGCCGTGCAGCGATGAAGCCGTTAATCAAGCCGTCTGTGCGCTTCGACAGCAGAATGACTGACTAAAGCCACCCCCCACCCTCCGCCTTCCTCCAGATCGCGTCCTACTAAATAAATAAAAGTTCACAAACATAAAGAGTGTCTTTGACCCCGTGAGCCATTCTGCTGCCGGAGCGCTGAGCAAAACCCCCTCCCCTTTATACTGACCTTCCAGATCTCACTATCAATCTTTCCCACTGCAAAATCACTCCAGGGCTGTTTCTACACACACGTTATTCACACACACACACACACACACACACACACACACACACACACGTAGGCCAAAGTGGAGGAGAAAGACAAGACAGGGATGTTAAATCACTCGCGTGTGATCTCGTCATATGATCAAATATCCTGCGTGATCTATACACACCCATCAGTAACATAGTGTGTGTGTGTGTGTGTGTGTGTGTGTGTGTATGGGGGTGGGACATGTTTAAACGGAAAAACCCAACAGGTCCCGGTCCCGGTGGATGTGTGTGTGGGGGGGTGTCATCGTCAAACAGCCCCATTTTGGATAGAAATGAATAATCGGAGGGTAGACAGACTTGGGTTTTGGTATTGATTTGAGGAAAGCGGAGTCACACACACACACACACACACACACACACACACACA
>JAOVVF010000033.1:9482930-9490723 GCA_028565595.1 Duopalatinus emarginatus | reverse complement strand
AAGAAAGTGAGAGAGAAAGAAACAGAGAGAGAGAGAGAAAGAAAGTGAGAGAGAAAGAAAGAAAGAAAGAAAGAAAGAAAGAAAGTGAGAGAAAAAGAAACAGAGAGAGAGAAAGAAAGAAAAAAGAAAGAAAGAAAGAAAGAAAGTGAGAGAGAAAGAAAGTGAGAATGAAACAGAGAGAGAAAAAAAGAAAGAAAGAAAGAAAGTGAGAGAGAAAGAAACAGAGAGAGAGAGAGAAAGAAAGTGAGAGAGAAAGAAAGAAAGAAAGAAAGAAAGTGAGAGAAAAAGAAACAGAGAGAGAGAAAGAAAGTGAGAGAGAAAGAAAGAAAGAAAGTGAGAGAAAAAGAAACAGAGAGAGAGAAAAAAAGAAAGAAAAAAGAAAGAAAGCGAGAGAAAAAGAAACAGAGAGAAAGAAAGAAAGAAAGAAAAAAGAAAGAAAGAAAGAAAGTGAGAGAAAAAGAAACAGAGAGAAAGAAAGAAAGAAAAAAGAAACAGAAAGAAAGAAAGCACAAAAAAGGAACTGATCAAGAAACAAAGAAGCACACAAACAAAGCAACTAAACAGACCAAAGATACAAATAAAAGACAGTACAAAACAAACAACAACAACAACAACAACAACAAAAACCTAATAAAAGAGAGAATGAAAAAAGGAGATGAATAAAGGATAAAGGTTGGTGTTCAGTGAGGGTCGTGATTAACCATAGTTAAATAAACCCTGTACTGCCCCCTGCTGGACAAACGTCCTCTGGGGAACGCAGTACTGCTCTGGATATGTATACAGTAAGTCAATACTGTATATAACACTGTCAGGTCAGGTTTTACATAAATCAGTGGCTGTATTAATATTGGTGGCCTTGTTGTCATGGTGACCAGGGCTGTTTCCCTGTCGCAGCAGGAAAGGACGTGGAAGTAGACGCTCGTACCCACGTCTGATCTACGAGTACAGCAGCCTGAAGACAAACCTGCTTTCCATGACTTTCCATGTCTCTCTCTCTCTCTCTCTCTCACACACACACACACACACACATACACACACACACACACACTTCCGAAGTCTTTGAAGAGCACTATTTTTAGCACGCTTTGAAGATCAATACGCCTCAGATGCAGAAGAAAGCGTAGCGCTGTAGGGTTGATTGTTCCTCTGCATTAACACACTGAACTCAACACTCCACCGGTTCTATAGAGGAAACCTGATCATCACGTGTTGAGTAAGCACATCCCATCTGTGAACCTTGGCTGTCCATGACCTTGTCTCTATGTCCACCGGTTGTCCTTCCTCGGACCACTTCTGGTAGGTAGTAACCACTGGACACTGGGGGACACCCAACAAGACCTGCTGATGCAGTCGTCCGGACATCACAATTCGGTCCTGGTCAAAGTCACTCAGGTTCTTACACTCGCCCATTTTTCCCACTTTCAACAACTTAACTTTGAGAACTGACTGTTTCCTTGTAGCCTGATGTCTTTCACCTCTTGACAGGTGTCAGTGTAATGAGAGAATCAGTTATTTACTTCACCTGTCAGTGGTTTTATTGTTATGGCGGATAAGTGTATGATCGAGATATGAACTTATAAGAAAGACACATTTAATCACCCCTTCACACACACAAATGGAATTTTTAGTAATGCCAACAAATAAACATGATCCTGTATGTCCTGTATTAAACTGTAGGAATTACACATTTAATCCTGAATGAGCCAAAAACAAATAACAGGACAGAAAGAAATACAAAAAAATTAAAAAGAAATAATTAACAAAGAATCCAACAAATAAAAATTAACTAAGATAGAATAAAGAAAAAAGACTGAACACACAAAAAGAAACAAAATGAAAGAAAAATAGAACAATCAAAAACAAACAGACAAAAAGAAAAAAGACAAAACAAAAACAGACAAAAAGAAACAAAAAAAAACAAAACAAAAACAAAAAAGACAAAAAGAAACAAAAAAGACAAAACAAAAAACAGACAAAAAGAAAAAAAACACAAAAAGAAACAAAAAAAGACAAAACAAAAATAAAAAACAGACAAAAAGAAAAAGACAGAAAAAATAAACAAAAAGAAAAAACTAAATAAAACAAGAAAAAGAGAGAACAGAAGAAAAGAAAAATAAAAAACAAAAAGAAACAAGAAAAAAAAGAAACAAAAAGAAAAAACAAAATAAAACAAGAAAAACAAGACAGAACAAAAACAAAAAACAGACAAAAAGAAAAAGACAGAACAAAAGACAGACAAAAAAACAAAAAGAAACAACAAAAGACAGAAAAAATTAACAAAAAATAAAAAAGTAAATAAAACAAGAAAAAAGGACAGAACAAAACAAAAGACAAATAAAAACAAAAAGAAACAACAAGAAAAAAGACAAAAAAAACAAACATTAAAAGAGAGATAAACAAAAGAAAAAAAATGAGGGGGGCGGGCAATAAAGAAAGCGATAAATAAAGAAAAGGAAAAGATGGGTACAGGCTTACTGCACAGGACATATTTCCACCAAAAATAAAAATCAGCCACAATCACACCATAACAAGGTTGAAAAGTTTTTTGTTTTTTTTTATTTGTTTTTTTTATGGACCTTCAACTCCAGTCAGTCGCGTTCTGTAATAACACACGCCTCTACCTTTTTTTTTTATTTTAGTTGTTTTTTTTTTTTAAACCTGTGAAATGTCTGACATCATCTGAGTCACGAATACACGGAGGACATCACTGGTACTGGGTTTCCGGGTGAAGGACAGACTGGACAGTCGGGCTGTTTTTAAAGGAAGCAAATGAAAACACACACACACACACACACACACACACACACACGCTCTACAGGGCCGTGTGCTACGTGACCGAATCGCGGCAAGGCCGGGATTCGATCGGGCGGGAATAAATACACCACTCACAGTGCTTCCGGGTGGGGGGGGTGGGGGGTTATACATCGTATAGACGTGTGGTGATTATTTATTCCGGTTATATATTCGAGGGAACACTAAAGCGCAGTGACGTGGAAATAAATAGAGCTGATATCGGTTTGCATAGCACACACAGGCTCTTCATTTACGATTAACGGGAGACGCCCAGAATACGTGACTAAACCATGTGTGTGTGTGTGTGTGTGTGTGCGCTAATAAAATAATAGCAGTCATAAGCCTTAAGTTAGGAGTGTAAACACTGTCTTCCTTCGCCTGTCATAGATCAACAATATATAATAATCACCGCTGCCGTCGTCTTCATCATCATCATCATCATCATCAACATTAGTATTGTTACAGACGCACAATATTTCTTAAGGCATCGGCACAGACGTGGCTATGCGATAAAATCACGAACCCATAGAAAACACACGGAGAAAAGTTTTACTATGTACAGACTGATCAAGTGCTACTCCACTAGTGGTCCACGGGGAGGGAAAAGAGGGGGCGGGGGTCAGACAGGGTGTAGTATCAGTGTGTGTGTGTGTGTGTGTGTGTGTGTGAGAGAGAGAGAGAGAAAGAAAGAGAAATGGTCAAGTCAGGCCTTGTCGCCTCTCTCGTGTCTAAAATAATAACGGACAGGAGGGCCGGGCAGATCCTCGTCGCCGTCCGTCTCCGGGGCGAAAGACACGGTGAGGTCGACGTACTTCCTGTCTGCCGATGGCTTGACGAGCTTCTGCATACTGCACGGAAACAAGAGACGGGAGTTTAAAACTGTGCTGTTTTGTTTTTGTAGGGCAGTGTGTGTGTGTGTGTGTGTGTGTGTGTGTGAGGTGTCTCACGTCAGTTTGAGTCTCTTGCTGTGTCCGGGCATGATGGGGACGTACAGCATCTTCACTCCATAAACCACCATGGTGGGCTCGATGCCGTATTTTTCCTGACGACGGAAACACAATCGAGACAGTGAACAGACGGTCAGACACACTGGACCAGGAAGTCACCCGTCCGTGCGCGTGTGCTATGGTGGACGGTGGAGAGACGAGACGTGACTTACCCTGACGGCGCTGATGAAGTCGGACAGGGTGAAGTCCTCGTGTCCTACAATGCACCAGCGATCCCAGATGGAGAACGAGATGTCGTCTCTAACATGCGGAGAGAGAGGAGTAATCAAGAGCTGGGCGATAAATCGATAACGATATTTATCACGATATAACATCTATCCTCGATAGAAATATAAGACGATATCATGCCGATAGAATTAGCGCTGTCCATGTTTTGACAGACACCACGAACAGTCAATGAGAATGAGAACACCGTCTGTTCTGTTTATGTTCTCCTGCAACACTAAAAGTTTCTGACGGCTCACAATTTAGATTTTACTTTATATATACATATATATAAATATATAATTTGCCTTTTGAACTCTCAGCCTTTCATTTAGGAGTAAAAAACAACCTTTAAACGTAACAGTAATATTGATTTGATTTATATCGTGATATATATCGATATCGACTGATATCCAAAATATCATGATAAGATTTTTTTCCCCCATATCGCCCAGCCCTAATTGAAGTGCAAGAAAAAAACTAGCACATACTCAGTGCCGCGTTCCCTCCAAGATTATGGGACGGGACCTACCAAGTATTAGCCTGGTGTACCAGCTTTTCTGGCACAGTATATTACAAAGCGCCATGCACGCATCTTTCTCTCTGCTACCTGATCTGTGTGGTTTTGACCCGCGCCGGCTCTGTTAGGACCATGACGGGGATGGCCAGGTTGAAGAAGCAGTTCTTGTACGACTCGAAGCCGTAGCCGCCTGTGACTTTAATCAGCTCCAGCGCCACCTACAGGCAGTAAGAAAAAAAAAATACATAAAATGAATACTTCACGTGTTAAAGCTTTTAACCTCCTGCTTAAACAGTTCGAGTGAAGCGCACCAATCCGGCGACGGCGGCGGTCGCCGTGGCGATGGCGGGGATGATCTTGCCGGCGATGCGTTTGGTCTGGAGGCGATCGGCGGCTTCGATCGAGTACATGCGGGCTCTGAGGGCGGACGCCGACTCCACGAAGTCTATGTGGCCGTTGGCGTCGTCGTCTTTCTCGAAAAGCAGCGGCGTCATACGGACGCGTTCTGGACAGACCGGAGAAAAGGGTGGACGTGTGAGTGTGTGTGTGTGTGTGTGTGTGTGTGTGTGTGTGAGCGTGTACCTGGAGTGAAACCGGACGCCACGGCCTCTTCCAGATGCGATATAGCTTCCCTTTCCTCCTCGCTGCTCACCAGCAGCTTCATCCGATCAGGCTTCTTGGCGTTTTCATCCGTCTCTATACGCTATCACACACACAACACATACCAAATATTACACACAGCCTACTGGACTAATTTTGCAGACACTTCAGAGCGTGTATGATCACTCCGGATAAGGATTTTTTTTTTTTTACGTGCTTGAGGTACCTTCTCCGCCGGCTTGTACTCTGGAACCTCGACTTCGGACAAAACACCTGCGACAGCCTCGTAGCTGAGGTTCTGTGAACGTATCAATGGGAATCATATGGGAATATATCAAAAACATTGGGAACGCTTTGGGGGGGGGGGAACAAAAAACACATGACTTGTACCTTTTCCGAATAGGGTATGTTGTAGATTCCTGCGAACAGCCGAGCCGTGCTGACCACGAAGCCAAAGTGCCTAAAGGATATAAGATCACGTCAATACAACACAATCACGCACACTACTTTAATCTTGACCTTAAATCCGCTTTCACTCACAGCTGGTCTTTGAGATCGAACTCGATTGGAGACGGAGGTCGCTTGGGAGACTGCCAGAACAGAGCTAAGGGGGGGGGAAAGAAAGAGGAAAAGAAAAAGAAAGACAGAAACGTCAACGCTTTGGAAAGAGCGCAGACGTGATGTTCTACATCTTCTAAACGTGTGATGTGACTTACTGCCGTCTTTCAGTCGTGTATCCAGTGGAAACGAGTGCAGTAGTTGTAATGCCTGAAATAAAAAGTAAAAAAAAAACAAGTGTGTTATTATCATGTAATAAACACACTGTAGTAGAAATACTATGCAGTTATTACTGTGTTATTACACGTATTTAAAAATACACTCTTTTTGTTACAAATCTGAAATTCGGGCATGTTTTAGAGTAGAGTTAGTGACGTCTCAGTGTAGTGTTACTGTAACTACCTTTCTCTTGAAGTATTTGTCGAATTTGACCCGCGCGAGGGCGAGGCAGTGCTCCCAACGTGTCGGTCGGCGACCCAACACCTTAATGACCTGAAACACCCCGTCCATGCTCTCGCCGGCTTTCATCCTCTACAACACAAGCAGACGTGTGTGTGTGTGTGTGTGTGTGTGTGTGTGTGTGAACATCCACAGGCAGAGAGAGCAGCGGAAATAGTAAAGTCTGGAACGACGAGATGTTTTACCTGTAACACATCCAGAGCGGACACGTGGTTCTGCCAGAACATGTTGTACATGGACGGCTTGTGACAGAAGGCACTTTCGAACTAAACGGGAATCGAGCGCAATTAAGAGCAAAAGTCAAAGACTGAGACAACAAACAAACAAATAATTGACTAATTATGATAAATTATATTTATTATTATTATTATAATCAATAATAATAATAATAATAATAATAATAAACGGAAAAAACAAACTACATAAAAACATAATTAATTATGTTAATTATATAATAATTATATATAATTATATTTATATTTAATTATATAATTATAATTAATTATAATAAAAGCATAAATAAAAAAACTAATAAATAAAAAACAAATATTTAAAAACAATAAAAAAAATAACAAATGCATAAATTAAATAAAACGAAATAATTAATTAAAAATAAGACAATTGAGGAACACAAACAACATAATATATAAGATTGTAAATCAATTAAAAATAAATTATATTTCTAATAAAAAAAAACGAACTGAGAAACAAAACAGAAAATTGAGGAACATGTGTGTTTTAACAACATAAAATATAATAAGATTAAAAATAAATTAAAATTAAATAACGTTTAAAATAAAACAAACAGTTTTTTTATTGTTTTTTTATATTATTATTATTTTTTTTTATTGAGAAACAAAATAAAATAAAAGCGTAAATAAAATAATTAATAAAAAAATAAAAAAGAAAATTGAGGAACGTGTGTTTTAACAGCATAAAATATAATAAGATTATAAGATTATTATGTTTAAAATAAAACAAACTGTTTTTTTATATTATTTTTTTTTTTTAATTGAGAAACAAAATATAATAAAAGCGAAATGAAATAAAACAAAATAAATTAATTTAAAAATAATATTAATTTATAATATAAATATAAACATTTTTCTGGCACATTACTGTATTTTTTATGTTTGTTAACTGTTTAGTTTTTTGTTTGCATCATTTTAATATAGTAATGACTTAATATTACAGTAATTGATTCCCTATTATTTTACAGAGCCCTGGTAAATATAGTGTGTTTATGTGTGTGTGTGTGTGTGTGTGTGTGTGTGTGTGTGTGTGTGTGTCTAACCTTGTCCCTGGCCCACTGTATGGTATGTTCGATCACGGCAGGAAAAGACTTGAGTGTACAGAATGGTATCTCCTCCTCCGGTGGATCTCTCTATACACAAAATAAACCCCATCAGCTTTAAAACACAACCCCCCACACACACACACACACACACACACACACACACACACACACACACACACACACACACACACACTTACGTGGCTGTTATAGGACTCTGTCAGGTTGGGGACAATGACCTCTGTGTGACCTTTCGTCCCCATGGTCCCCGAGTCGAGTAACGCCTTCTGATTGGACACGCTCCGACTGTGGAGGCACAAAGCAGAGATCCACTTTCCTTTGTATATTCAAAAGTATT
>JAOVVF010000033.1:9454641-9464718 GCA_028565595.1 Duopalatinus emarginatus | reverse complement strand
TGGTTTTGTCGTCCCCTGTTCTTGCATGGGTCAAGAAACTGTCCGTCGTTTCCGTCCCTACAGGAGTGTTGTGGACCTGTGTGTCGCTAACTGGACACTAGGTGGCCACAGCCTCCCTTTTTCTCTCCGTCCTCCTATTGGTCAGCGTCATGAGAACGCCAGGACTGGGTGGGAAGACACAACACATTCTGACATGCTACAGACTGGGATGTCTAGACCAGGAGCCGTTGAGGGTTAGGTGCCTTGCGGAAGGTCATTTCAGTCGAACCTTCTGGTCACAAGGCTGACCGCAAGCCTGCGACTGCCCCTACTGAACAAGACGTGATGTTTTACCAGGTCTCCGTATGTCCTAATACAGCCTTTAAAAGGTCCCTTCTGCACAACTTAAGGTGGAACGGGAAAACCCGAACAAGTACCCGGTGACCTTTTAGTGTGTCTTTTAGTGTGTTTCTTTTTTTTCCCCCACTACCTAGGTGAGCTGTGGTCTGTGTGCCAGTCTTCAGGGTTAACAGCAGTGTTTTAGACTCCAGTGTTCTACTTATAAAGCTAACGCAGCTGTGCAGCCACTAGAGGGCAGCAAAAGAGCTCCGAAGCCGCGTGTTGCAGACCCCTGTGCAAAAACATCACTTTTCTTCGATTTGGTCGCAGGACCTCACTCCTGACATCCACGGTTGGGTCCGAGACGCTGGAAACTTCGGATACGGATATGATAACATCGGTTAAATTCGTGTAGCGTGATCCCGGCTAAAAAAAATATCCACAACGTCTAAAGGTGCTCGGGTGAATATTTACACTGTGGCACTGTGTTTCTGTAGAAGCCCTTCAAAACAAACTAACACTCATGAACACCAGGAAGTGGAAACGATTACAGTCCACCACACGTCTCTCTGGTTCACGGATTTTTCCGAGACAGTTCCCGACTTCAGGAAAAAATAATCATCAGACGGGTTCACAGAGAAGAAAGCGTGGATGGTAGGTTTGAGGAAGCCTTCTGTGCTATACCACTGTTCACTTCTGACTCTCTACGTGAGTCGTTGCTATAGAAACAATAATGCATTAGGAGCGGTGTTGATATAAATCTGATAAATAATGAATATAAACCTGATTCAGTGTGAATGTCATAGAAATAGAGGTGCTGTCATAGGAAACTAATCAACAGTGTGTGTATCTGTGTGTGTGTGTGTGTGTGTGGGCGGGGGGTGACAGAGCTAGGGAGGACGGTGGGAAAGATCAGAAGTGGGAGGGTACAAAGGATGGAAAAAGGGTACAGTGCGGGACATCAGGAAGTGAGGAAAGAATAAAACAGCAGAGAGGGAGAAAAAATAATGTAAGGAAAGATATAAGGTCGAGAGAAAGAAAAAAAGAAAGGAAGCAAGGGATATGTAAGGAAAAGAGGGAGAAAGAATAAAGAAAGGACGCAAAAAAAGGAAAGGGGGATGTGAGGAAAAGGGAGTAAGGGGGAAGAACAAGAAGAAGGAAGGGAAGAAAAATGAGGGAGGAATGAAAAAAAAACGGAATAAAGTGAGGATGAGAAGGAGGACAGAAAAGAGGACTTGAGGAAAAGGGGAAGAGGAGAGGAAGGAAGAAAAGAGGAAAGAAGGAAGGACAGAAAAGTGAGGGAGTGAGTTAGGAAGAAAAGAAGGAAGGAAGGAGGAAAAGCAGAAAAAGGAAGAGAGGGAGGAAGGAAAGGGGGACTTGAGGACCGGAGGATGGAAGTGAGTAAGAGATGAAGAAAGGAATAAGGAATAGAAGAAAGAAATGAAGGCAGCAGGACAGAAGGTAGGACGTGACAGAGAGAAGGAGGAAGGAAAGGCGGACGTCAGGAAAAGAGGGAGGATGTGGGTAGGAAAGCAAAGAAGGTGGAATAAGGGGAGGAGAGTACATCACAGTGCTGCTGAATTCTGGATTGTGATTGGTTTCAAATACTGATCCACTGTGGGACATTTTGTCCCTCACTGTTCTTCCAGTTTTATTAACATGAGTCCCAGTGGACGAACGGGTAAGGACGTAAGTTTTGTTCTCCGTCGTCATCACAGTAGGTCGCACGTCTAATCCCGTTACATCGAACGTCATAATCACACCACGGCAGTGCCCGTTTCCCGTGAGATCTAAAGCAGCCCGGTCGTCATGGTGCTGTTCTGCCACCGGAGGCAGGTGGTTTTCGAGTGTTTGTACAGGTGGCTGGACTGGCTGAAGCGCTTGCCGCACTTGAGGCAGGCGTACGGCTTCTCGCCTGTGTGGACTCGGATGTGCTTCTTGCAGTCTGTTAGGGTCAGGAAGGTCTTGCAGCAGATTTTGCACGCGTACTTGCGAGCCCCTTCCACCACCAGGACGTTGTGCTCCGAGAGCGCCTTCTTGCACTTGGAGAGGACGTCTGCCGACGCGCGGGTCAACTGGGGAAGAGGATTCAGGCTCGCGCCACCTCCTCGTTGACTGGGGCCGTCAAAATTGGCGCCGTTTGCGAGCATCGATGATGATGATGACGAGGCGGCGCCCTGCATGGAGGCGGCTCCTGGAGCGGATTTCGGCGCGATGCGTCTGTAAGGAGGAAATCTATACGCCCCGCCCCTGCAAGGGCTCCTCTGAAACTCTAGCGCCATGTGCTCCGAGGAAGACGACGCCATCCCGTCAAGCAGGGGCTGAAGCAGAAGCGTGTCGGGCCGCATGCTGGAAAACTCCTGCATCTCCCCCGAGAGGAGGTTCTGGGACGGAGGAAGGTGCATAGACGATGATGAAGAGTCGAACAGAAAACGAGGGGGCTCGTGGTCCAGTGCGCACTCCCCTGTGGTGGTGTTCGGGACGGGGACGCGATCGAAGCTCATGGTGCTCAGGAGACCTCCTCCTCTTTCTCTTCGGTCTATACCTCCTCCTTCGTCGGCCGCTCTTTCCGCTTCCAGGACCGGCCCCTTGATTTCGGAGATGAGGATGTCGGAGCTGGGCTGAGGGTCGCTGAAGCTGTGCTCGCTGCCTTCAGGACTCAGTTCCAGCTTCTCTCCGACGGCCTCCACCTGTGCAGGTAAAACAGCGGTCACACACAAAGCACCAAACCCCAAGAAGCACCAAAGTTGAGCTTCTTATCACATCAGTAACAGATATTCTTGTACTTCCTTTGACTAAAGATCTCCACAAGCTTGTGGAAATATTCTGTAGGCAGTAAAACAGTTAAAACAATTCCTCTAGACGTGTGTGGTGGTGCATTGTCCTGTTGGAAGAGGCCAAACCTATCTGTACGAACGTGTTAGAGACGTACCAGGGCTCCCTTTGGTATGCCAGCTTAACAACCCCATACTGTTAGTCAAGCTCCCAGACATGTCTGTCGGATGTGTGTGTGCTGTGTTTGGTGCATAGGTTCTGTCGGGCCTGGTATTTTGGTACCGAGTTTTGGTTTCACCCTCAGTGGCTTTGTCTGTAACTGGATCTATTCTGTCGTACGCTACAATAAACCTGTATTTGGACCCCTAACTTTAATGGTGGGCCATTCCGTGACAAGTCATCCAATTTTTTAGAAAAGTTCCCAGATGGCCTTCTTAGATTTTGATGAAAATGAATGAATCTTATACCTTCCATACACTAGAAAAGACTCTGAAAAGACTTTTAATAGACTAAAGTCTGACACCCTGTCACATCTAAAGACAAGTCACAGGTTATCATTTGGAAAGACCCCAAAAAAACCCCCAAAAATCGTATTGGTTATTGGCAATGTTTACCTGACTGTTTCTGTGAGCCAAGACTTAAAACTTGATAATGATAATATTAAACACATATTTTATCCGAACGCCAGGACTGACTTAAAACTGCAATCCTGACCACTTTACACTAAACGATTGAGATGGCGCGAACGCGACGCAACTCGAGCAAGATTGTCAGGATTTTATTCCGACACTGGAAATTTCACTTTCAATTTGACTTGGTGTCAGCATAACGGGTAATGGGTAAAGTAATAAATACCTACAAAATCTTAGGGTGAAATTCCTACTATTACTGACTGATTTCATGTGTACAGCAAAATATTCAGTTAACACCGCCAACCTTTTAAACAGTAAAACCCACGTTTTTAAATGAGAGCGTTAACTAAGAAGGAGTGAACTTGAGATGATGATATTTTCACCAGTTACAGCTGGGATATAAATCTTTCAGCAGTGTCCAGTTCATTACTAATGCCAACTGTCCACTCGTAGGTGGGGCTACGGCAGGGCCTGATTGTTTTGTGACCATTTCTGGATATGCCTATAAATCTGAGATCTTGTCTTCAATTGGGGTCAAACTGCATTTGTTTATAGTCTCTCCCCCAAACAACAATAATCCAGTGTAATCTTTGGTCCAGACCTGTTGATAATCCTGTGACCTTATGGTCAAAATCCAACAATGGGGTTCGCCATCAACCGGAATTGGATTTTGGCGAGCTCATAACTTGCTACTGCTTTAACTGACTTTCTGATTACCATATCATTCTGGAAGAGTTGATGAGGTACCAATTCTCAGCTTTGTATCATGTTTAGAAATAAAGATATGGCCTTCAAAATCCATTAGGGAGTATGAAAATGGGGCATGGCACCTAAATTTAAAAGATTACATAACTCCAGAAATAATGGGAATTTCACCCCAAGATACTCCACATAAGGTTCATTTTGGCCGATTTTTATAAAAATCGGAGATGGTCATCTGGGAGCCTCTGGTTGATTTGACATAGAATGAAGCCTGGTTTGTCATCTGTACCAGTTTTTCCCCTGACACTTCAGTGTATGTCCTGCCACAGTGGATTCGGTATTTGCAGCTGATCACGTTGGGCGGGCCCTTAAAAAGCAAGCATGCACGCGTACGTCGTGTTTAATTTACAGAAAAGCTGTATGCTGTGTCAGTTCAAAGCTTGTATAAATCTCGAAACCCAGATGATCAAACACGTCGCGTCTTCGCCTACTGGGAAACAGAATACACTCTCGAACACTGATGAGCTGGATAACAAAACGTCATGTGTGCGCAGTTTCGTGATCAGATATTTATTTCACCAGTGTGCAAATGAGTCACGGGTCGAGTCAGGTCTCTAGGAAACGTCTGTCTGTTCGTACTTCCTGTCCCACCCTCAAGAGATACCATACGTCTGCACCGTCGGTGTTGGAGAGACCGTGTTGTTCAGCACACCTTATAGACGCCTTGCCGTCGCAGCGGGACTTGAGGTCTGTGGAGAACGAAGTGCTGTAGTAGATGCCGTGAGACGAGTTGCATTCGATCTAAAGAAGAAAATCTTTTGTAGGTGGCGGCTGTGCCTTTGACCAAACTCGTGTGGTGTTTACTGAGGATGCACTCTTGAGCTCATACTGGGTGATAAGACAATGTAAGAAAACCAAGCACAAGCAGCATGCGAGTGAAGAGGACTTAAACCCTGGGTGTGATTTCCTCTCTCATAGCTACGAGTCAAAGTGAAACACATGTGAGCTCGTCTGTTTCGGCTCCGATGCCGACTCATCAAAACGAAAAAGAAAGAGAAGTGTGTCTACCACAAGCTTGTATAATGAAGCACCAAAAACAAGAATAGAGATGAGCCTAGGCTGGTGGTGGTTGATTAACTGGCATTTCAGTGGGACGCCTGGTACATCTACAAGTGAACGCTGTGATTCTCTCAGGTTTGGCTTCTTCCACCGGGACAATGAACCATCAAACACGTGTTTGGTGTTTTGCCATGGCCACCTAAGACACCAGATCTCAGAAATGTGGAGCGTTTTTGCAGGAAGTATGGTGTATCGATTTCATCCATAAAATTCATCAGTTGCAGATACACAGTCAGGTCAACATCTAATACGTTACCGTTAGCACCTACCTGGTCACTGCCCTCGGCCTGCGACATGACATCGCTGGTCTCGTCCGCCGGTTCGGGTGAGCTGATCGGCTCGCTCTTTACCACCACCTGCATACGCTGTGCGTCTTCCTCACCTCCACCTTTCACTTGCACGCCGTCTGCGTCTGGATATTCGTCCTTGTGCGGCATCAACAGAGGCTCCGCCCTGTTTCCTCTGCCGCCGTCCGATTGGCTAGGCAGCTGTACGTCCTCGTGCGCCACCACCCTTCTGTACTCGTCTCTCTCGTCTGCTGTGATGACCACGACGTCCAGTTTGGAATCCTCGTCTATGGTTTTGCCGTGCGAGTCAGGAGACAGAAGCTCCTCCCCTCTGGCGCCTCCCTCGCCACAATCATCAGCGATGCCTTGGGCTTGTGAGGTGATGTGCGAGCGCGGTCTCTGGCGAGGGTTTTCCGCCTCTGAGCGCATCAGAGAGAACGTCTGCTTGCGCTTCTGCAAGCGGCGTTGCGGGTAGAAAGAGTCGCGCTGGTCTAACAGTCCGCTTCCTGAAACGGGCCCTGCTCCTCGACTCGCCGAACCCCCTTCGTCCTCGGCTTCTTCGTTAAGGGCGGAGCTTACTACGCTCAAGCCGAGTTGCTGTAAAAGAAACGACCTCTGGAAACGCGAGGCAGATCCGTTGTTCTGCTGCTGCTCAACGCGCTGACTCCCCTGTTCACCGAGAGGCGACTTTGGCAAAGTCCGAGTGTTCAGATAGTGCTTACAAGCCTTCACTACCGCGTTCAGGTGCAAGTGGGACGCAGCCAGTAACACGTCCATGACGTTGCTCTCTCCCAGCGTCAGCTTGGACGTGTACATCATGTCCACGAGCACTGAGAACGCTTCGGCCGTCACCACCTCCGAATCCAGCCGGATCACGCTCATGCTACCGTCACCCTCCGAGACGCTGAACAGCGCACGGAAGTGCGTGCTGCACGCAGCCAGGATGGCGCGGTGAGCTTTGAAGTGCCGGCTGCCCACCACGATCACGCAGTCGCAGAGCTGCCCGTGGACACGCTGGTGGTTCAGCTGCTGAAAGATCTGTTTGAAGTGTCCGGGGAAGTCCATGATCTAGGGAAGACAAACAGTTACAGTAAGACATAACAGATCATAATATCCTTCTAATAGTCGCCTACTATTAATCCAAGCATACGGATGTGGCCCACTTCTGGCACACTATCTGTAGGGCACTGAAGAAGTGCCCTGGAGCATGGAACCTAACCCTCAACTGCTCCCCTGGCGCTGTGTATAGGGGTCACCCACCGCTCCGGTTAAAATGCGGAGGTTAAATTTCTGTGTGCAAGCACAGCGGTCAATAAATCACCTCACCCCTTCAGGCAGTGGCAGTTCAAAGGTGGTGGTTGGTGTTGGTACAGTGGCAATATCACTGGGTTCCCATGTGAGAGACCTGGGTTCGATTCCCGGTCTGGGCAGCCAGTCTGTGCTACACCAATAAGGGTCCTTGGGCAAAACTACTAACACTACGTTGGCCTACCTGTAATACTAATAACCTTGTAAGTCTGCCGAATGCCGTAAATGTAAAGGTGGCTGAGTTCCGGCATCCACATCCGGCCCTCTTCTGTGCAGTATGTGGGCCGGATTTGGGCCGTATCAATGGGAAATAATAGAAGGGTATATAATAGTAAAATAATAAACAACAGAGTCACCATTAGCTTCCTCTTTATATCTGAATAAACTCAAAATTCAAAAAATCATAACTAACACAAGCAACATTCAAGGCTAGCTAAATTTATAGCTAAATTAGCAATAAATAAATAAGATAAACACAATAAAAGTAATTGTTAACCCTTTAAACTACGCCACAGGTGTGAATATAAATAATAATTAATTAATGTTTAGTTGCAGAAACATTCACTAAACATGAAATAATACTTTAGTTATTTTCCTGAGGTAACCTAACTAACTAGCACGCTAGCTAATATCTAGCCGACGTCTAGCTAGGTTACCTAGCAACCTGGGCTACAACACGGGCTAGTTAGCTGCTAGCTAGCTTACCTCAGGGTCCTAACTAGCTAACCGAGCTATATATATAAAAAAAAGCTAACCAATGAGGTAAAATAAATTAAAAAATAAACCCACCAGGTCGGAGCTCGGTGTGGCTAAGCTAGTTAGCCGAGATGAGTCAGTCTGCTAAGCTAGCTAGTCAAGTTATCGGCTCTTCAGCTACAGCAAACCAGTCGATTATATTAACAAATTAATACTCTTTAACTACATTTTATAGCTTATTCTATGCTAAGGCCAAAACACCAAACGAGCAGACGACAATATCCCATCGTGAGCTAACAGTTAGCCAGGTAGCTACCAGCCATTTATTATTAGCGAACGAGCCGACTCTTTGAACCGGATCTTTTAGACGAGTCGACACGCAAATCTAAAAAGCCGTAGTGTGTATTTGTCTTAATAATTAATCAGCAAAAAGGTTGTTTAATGCATTTTAATATATTTAACAAATAGTGTAATATGACTGTTTATCAGAAAGTAAAGTAGAATTCGTATTCAACGACCAAAGCCAAAGAGTCGACTCTTTTTGGGTGAGTCGACTCACTTATTGTGATTCACTCCTAGTCAAGTCTTCCAATACATTTCATCTAAAGACTCCCTGTAGTCCTCATATTGTCCAGTTATTGTCCTCAAACCCTCATAACCACCATGGTGGTTTTTCACCCCTTCACTCCCAAAACTGTTGCCCCCCCCCTCCCTTTTAAGCACCAGGGCAAATCCAAATTCTCCAGTGCCCTGGGCTTCCTGCTGATACATGACCATATGATTGACACACACACACCTTAATGCACATGATCACTCCATACATACATTGTACAACCAAAAGTATCTGGACACCCACAGGCTCCATCTCATTCTTATAGAGTTGGTTGTCTTTTCCACACTGGTATCAGCTACCACACTTCCGGGAAGGCTTTCTACCTGATATAGGAGTGTGTACGTGAGGTCGGACACTGATGTTGGACACTGATGTTGGACAAATGGACCTGGACGTCCATTATCGCTCATGACAAAGGTGTTCTGACGGTGAAATGAAGTGGTCTGGTGCCCTGGCAGAAAAGGCCAAACCTGAGCGAATCAGAACGAACGCAGGACATGACCTGGTGTAACTCATCCCACATAGCATTCACATTTATATTTACATTTACGCTCTTATCCAGAGCGACTTACAAGGTTACTGGTATTACAGGAGGCCAACGTAGTGTTAGGAGTCTTGCCCAAGGACCCTTATTGGTGTAGCCAGACCAGGAATCGAACCCAGGTCTCTCACATGGGAACCCAATGATGTTACCACTGTACCTCACCAACCACACCATTCACCTGTCAGAGATGTTTGTAGAGGCTCCCATGAAAATCCCCACACTGTTATGAAACCACCACCAGGCTATGTATTTTGCATAGACCTGTCTTTCTGGCACTTCTGCATATACCTGATCCACTCCAAGGCAAACGTGTACATTTTGTAAAAAAACGACTTTATTTTTCTCAAGACATGTAAAGCCACTTCTCCATCACAAACCCAGTGCTGATGCTTGGAGACACAGAGGCTACAATGCAGCTGATGTCTGAATATAGGAGTCGTGACTAACATCAGAGCAGAAGGAGTTTGCAAAGTTATGGGAACAAAAGAGAACAATTAAAAAGGATGATAATAAAATCAGAGTGTTCGATCCGGACATTTGCACCAGGTCCTTATTTGGCTGTTCACATATAAAATTCATCAGCCATCTGTCACATTTAATATGAACCTGATCGGAAAACAAAAAACAAACAGGCGGCCAAACAACAACTTGCTGGTCTGTTTAAAAAAAATATATCAGCTCAGTGTTGTCATTTGTATATAAAAACAAAAAAACGTTATCGTGGAGGAAACCCGCGATGAGGCGCGCCACGCCCACTGAACCCGCCCCGCTCTCCACGGAAGTTGGGCCTGTTCCTGTCGCGCCCTCGTTCCCCTCGACCCCCCGCCACTCCGCCTCGGCCACCGCGCGGAGCCCCTCTGCACCCCTCTGGCTTGGGGGGTGGAGATTTTGGGCGGAGCCTTTCGATGTCCTCTGTGCAGCCGGAGAGGTGGGAGGTGGAGAAGTGGGAGGAGTAGGCTTCTGCGTTAAAGTTGCTGTTGGTCAGCGTGGGTCCGACTGTTAACCATCCTGGAAAAATCACACACACACGTGTGAGATTGATGTATCAACTCATTTCTGTGTCTGTGTGTGTGTGTGTGTGTG
>JAOVVF010000033.1:9325526-9335551 GCA_028565595.1 Duopalatinus emarginatus | reverse complement strand
CACACACAATATATATATATATATATATATATAAACACTGATACAGTATGTAAAAAAATGGTAGACATTGGTGGTGGCTTTAGAATAGTGTGGGGTTTGTTTAGTTGCCATTCCATTCTTGCCTGCCATATACATATATAAAAGAATAATAACAAGGTTGCTAGCATAGACATTTCCTAACATCGAACACGAGTGAGAAGCTACAAACAGGAGCTGGTTTCCGTCGAGCGGCTGCAGTGGTTAATAAACAATGACAGCATGGCAGATCACCTGAGGTGAATCTCCTTCTCCCTTTCCTTCAATCCCTTCTTCTAAATTCGCTCTGTTTCTTAGGCCATCACTCTCCGTCTCTCTGTGGATTGACGAGGTGTAGAGTGAGACGCGGAGTGGAGCAATGTCACTGCGAGTGTTATCTAAGATGATGTTATCGGGTTTTACAGCACTTCTTTTTCTGTTCACTGACACCAGAAAATCGTAGATACTCAAGACATTGTGAGTATGCTGTCTATCTGTCTGTCCAGTGTGATGCGTATGTATGATCAAATATCTCATATAGAGGATCTGGAAGCAACCTTGAAAGTACAAACAGTAAAAAAAAAGGCAATGTGTTCTTCTTTATTAAATAAAAGAAAAAAAAAGTTTTCTATTGGAAAGCTACACAAGAATCACGCTACTACAAATAATAAAACACCTTGTAAAAATAGCTAACTGTTTGCTAATGACCCACTAGCACACATGAACTAGCAGCTACTAGCATAGCATAACACTCTGGTATGTTAGCTACATTTCTTATTCATTTTTTATTTTTCATTATTTACTCCCCTATTAATACCTTACTTTAAAATATGAAATTCCTAAATACACCTTACATGATGTCTCAGAAATAATAAAAAAACACCCATAAAAAAAAGAAAACAGTTTGACAGGTGGTGATCCAGTTTTAAAATTAGATATGATGTGAAGTTGGAAAAATGGGCAAGTGTAGGGATCTGAGTGACTTTGACAATGGTGATGTCTAGACGACTGGATCGGAGCGTTTCCAAAACAGTACATCTTGTCTGGTGTAGTAGTTAGCGCCATTGAGCAAGACACCCTCAAGTACTAGCAGGCTGCCCACTGCTTTGGGCATGTGTGCTCACTGCCCCCTAGTGTTCACTAGTGAGTACTTCAGTACAGGCATAGGTTAAATGAGGAGGTCAATTCCATTCCATTCCAATTCCATGAGGACACACCTCATGTTTTAAGAATGAATAAATGCTTTATGCTTAATAAACGAGGCCGAACAAACCAAACCAAATTTTTTTTTGCCCTAAGCAAACTAATGAGAAATGAATGGAGTCTAAGTTTACAGCAGCTTTCCTTTGAAGTGAACGTGGAAACATGACTGGTGTGCTATCTGGAAACTATCCGCTGCGGTCTTAATAACAAATCCGCACTAATCCCCAAAAGCACAGAAGTGGAAGCAAAGTGAATTAGGACTCCATTGTTAGACGTTAAAATTGGGTTCTCTCTCTCTCTCTCTCTCTCTTTTACTTGAAATGGGTCAGGACTAATTTTAGACACGTTTCAGGGGAAAGGTTGAGTGCAGACGCTTCTATACCTTCTCATGCTTTCTCTCTTCTCTCCTGGAACTGTAAATGCATTAGCCGGCATAGTATATATATATATATATATATATATATATATATATACACACATTAACAACAATAACACTATACATTTACATTACGTTTCCATTAACGGCATTAAGCGGACGCTGTTATCCAGAGCCACTTACAAAACTGCTTAGTCATTAACTCAGAATAGCCAAAGCAATGCTGGTAGACCAGAAATCAAAGTACTTAAAGCTAGAATACTGATTGAAATCAGTATACAATGCAAATACCTAACACAAAACTATAACATGGAAGTACGTCTTGACGATCCAAAACCTGTGAAAAAAAAAAAAAAACTACTGTAAATGCAAAGGTAGTGCTGAATTGAGTTAGTCAAAAGAGGTGTATTCAGATGCCGTTCGGTGTACGGATGCTCAGAGGGGAGTTGGTTCCAGGACAGAAAAAAGTCTGGATGCTTGCCTGCCATGTTTCCTGGATGACGGTGGGTCAAGTCAAGCCATGCTTGACGCAGGACGGGCTGTGCGTATTCTGGATCTGATGCAAGGGCTTGTTGGCACCTATGGGAGAGCCAGCCAGGAGGGTGTTGCAGTAGTTTAGTCTTGAGATGACAACATGTGTACATTAGGAGGCGGAGCCAATCTAAACGGTGGTTGGTGTGGTACAGTGGTAACATCATTGGCTCCCATGTGAGAGAGCTGGGTTTGATTCCCGGTCTGGGCAGCCAGTCTGTGCTACACCAATAACCCGAACACTACATTGACCTACCTGTAATAGCAGTAACCTTGTAAGTCACTCTGGATAAGAGCATCTGCTAAATGCCGTAAATGTAAATGTACGTCCCCCACACTTTATTGGATTTATTGCATATTCTTGCAACAAGACAAGACACAAAGCAAAACTCAATGCTGCATTCATTAAGGTGAAACCATGAAACGTTGACTCGAAGATAATGTTAAACAAGACAATCAGGACCAGGAAACAAGCCTCACTTATAATGAAGACTTTGCGAAGAGGAATTGCAGAGAACAGGGCATAATAAAATAAGCATAGGAAATAGGAACACGATACAGGTGCTCACATTAGGTCAACAAACCATCGATAAGTCGGAGGCAGAGATATAAACGAAAGCACACTGAGAATGCGGATAAAAGCTAGTATCCAGTGCAAATCAACCTTTGAACCTTAAACCTTTGAATGGTTTCTGATGATCTCTGAGTCCTTTGTACTGAAAACGTAGGCTGTATAATGTAGTTTTAAAAACATCAATTACGCCTCTATCTATCCATTGTTTAAATTTTTCCCTAAAATATTATATTTATATTATAATATTATGAGATGGGTACGATTTCCATATTATAATTAAAACTAATCTTGAGGATACATTTTTTATTATAACTAACGGAAATCCATTCCACTGAAACCGCGACATCGTTCAGTGTGAACGATAATCACTAATCCTATACATTACCCAGCATTTGCACTGGATTAGTAAAAACTGTTCATTTCCCAATATGCAATGAGTTTAACGTACAACTCGTTTTGTGCGTGAGTGTGTGTGTTTATTCTCCCCTCGGAAGTCCTCGCTCCTTCACTTACAGTGGATCTTATTTAAACTGCTGTCCTCTATCTATTCTAATACACTACTGTTGCTATAGTAACACATAATCGAAGACTATTAATACACGGTGTTAAATATGTCCTGGTGATGTGGTGATGCTTTTGGTAAAGAGATGTTTGATTAACGTTTAACGGAAAGCTGGACTGTCAGAGTCGGCGAGATCTCCACCATGGGAAGGTGTTAGAGATGGACGACTTCGAAAGAGAGGAACTGATGGAGGGAACAGCTGGTTACAGCCACTGTAACGCGAGTGTCGACAGGGATGTGAATTGTGGACGTTCAGCAGCATTAAAAATAAGTAAAAATGTCTAAAAAAAAAAAAACATTTAACATCATGTGCTAGAAAAACTGCTGCACCAGACTAACACTTGGTAGGTCCCAAATTGGAGGAGGAATACGACGGGGGATGGAGTCCACAAGCTTGCGGACATACCGCAATGTACATGATGAACACTGTACTTCCTGCAGAATGGTGCACAATTCTTAAATCTGCTGACTTGGCAAAAAAAAAAAAAACTCATACGAGTGTGTTGGATATCCATAGGTGCATAAGTGGTCTTCCTGTGTATATTGCATAGACTCGCTGGTTTTCCTGGTACAAATTATTATAAATGCTTATATACATATGTTTAAAAATTCATGCTGAGGCATAAGAGGAATAAAAGGGAAAGAAAAGATGTCAGCTGTGTGACGGCGAGGCTCATCTTATTAATGAGCCGAGGAAGACTGTGTGTGTGTGGGTTCCTGATTACTGATTACCTGACTCTCAGCAACATACCAAAAGGTCAGTGGAAAAGAAAACGCACGAACAAAGAAGTGTGTGTGGGGGGTGGGGGGGGGGGTATCGTGTTGTGTTGTGTGGGGTGTATGAGTGTATAATTAATAATGCTGTAGTTCCTGTGTAGGGTTTCAGCTCGGATCGATGTGCCCTGTCCGTCTGCTGTAATATCAGCCTGGTGTGCGTCTCCGAGTGCAAGGCAACAACGTTGGACACAAACTTACACACACACACACACAGAGTGATGTCCACAGATTAGCCCTTCTCTCCGCTTGCATTTGATGCATCAGCTTCTCAGAATCGAAAACGACAAACCTCCTTGTCATTCATGCTCTCTCTCTCTCTCTCTCTCTCTCTCTCTCTCTCTCTCTCTCTCTCTCTCGTGCTCTTGTTTCCTTTTTCTCCGGCGAGGGGAAATGTAAAGTGACGCTACATGAAAGTGGATCTCGAAAAAGAGACAGAGTGAGAGAAAGAGAGAGAGAGAGAGAGAGAGAGAAAGAGAGATACTGCCATTCAAACAACATGCAGACAAGCTGTCTTACGAAAGCCAGAGGAAGACGACGACGCAGAAGAAAAAGAGAGGGAATATGGTTGGAACTATAATGAGGTCACATGTGGTGACTTATTACAACTCCAACCGGACCAATTTAAAATGATCAGGCTTTTATGTATTCCAGACACAAATGCTGAGGGTGATTTTTTTTCTTTTACCCACCATCTTAATGTCTCTAATGTGACAATCCTAGAAGGGTGAGGATAATAACGCCCGCTTTGATCGACATAAACGCAATAAGCCTTAATTATCCTGTCTGCGATTTCTGTCCAGAAAGAGGTTGTGGCATTTTCAAGATTCCAGAAGTAACCGTGACTTTTTTTTTGTCTTTTAAACACAATATGTCATAGTCCAGGGTGGGACACAAAAGGACACATGACTATCTTCCCATTGGAAAAACTCGCCCTTGATCCAATATGGCGACTTTCAAGATGGTGGCCATGTTCCAGACATAAACTAAAAGATACGCCCCAATCATCCATTACTTGCTGGGGTATTCGGCAGCGTTGGGTAGAGTAGCTAAAAACTGTACTCAAGTAACAGTATCGTTACTTCAGAATAATATGAGTAAAAGTAAAAAGTCGTCACCCAATTAATGTCTTGAGTAAGAGTGAAAAGTACTAAGTGAAAAAAACTACTCAAGTACTGAATAACTGCTGAGTGACGTCTTTGTTTCAAAATCAGGACATCACATAATACACCTGAATGAACAATAATATAAAACAGCAATGAACAAATTCATAGGTGGAGAAAATATCTTAAAAACTAAAACAATAATAAATTAAATCTTTACAAAGTAACGTAAATTAAATTCTCTTCAGGTTGTCGTTAAACACACGGCGTCGTCTCTGCCATTGTATTGTGCGTTTGTGCTCTTTTCCCGCCTGTGTTTGCCGCTGGGATTTTGTGTGCGGTCATGTGACGGCTTGGCTCTGTTTGATCTGTTTGAACCATCGCTGAGTGGCTAGATTTGTTTGGTGAGACGCAGTCATGTGACAAAGCCTTGATAAAAATCTCGTTACAGAGATCGTGCATTGGACGGATCGATAACAATAAGTAGCGAGTAGTGAGCAGAATGTAGCTCAATGTAACGGAGTAAAAGTAGCGCTTTTAAAAGTAAAAGTTAAAATTATGCTGCATTAAAACTATTCTTATAAGTACAATTTATCAAAAAAGTTACTCAAGTAAATATAACATGCATGTGAATGTAAATGTAGTGCATTACTACCATTAAACCTGACAGGTTTGGCGCCCTCCAACAGCACAATGCGACCTCACACACATATATAGCGACGCCAACTTATGGTTAGAGGAACACTCATCTGAGCTTGGAGGCACCAGATCGCAGCTTTATTGAACACATCTGGGATGGCATCCAACGCGCTGTGGAACAAATCCTCCACCTGGGATTACAACAGAATCGTGGATCGTTCTGCAGGAAGTGTGGTGTTCATTATGCCTACAGAGTATATGCACAAGCTTGTGGAGTTCATGTCCTGTTATATTTCTGCAGTACACTCCCGTAGGGGACCTACCAAGTGTTAGATTGGTGTACCTGAAAGCAGGTGAGAGTTAAGCATCATCTTATGGATTGATAGTGGTGGGATTCAAACTCGCAACCTTCTGATCAAGGTTTTAAATGTTCGCTTCTCCAGCACGATGTCCGTCTTAAACACTTATCAGATACAAAACTAATGCAAAACTAATTATCTTGCCTTTGAATGCATCCACAGCTAAACCGTTAAAGGCCGAAAGGGAGACACGGCCACATTTCCCATCGCCGGATGCGGATTATGAAAATCATACCGCCGCGCTAAAAATCCTCTCCATCAGATAAGAAATTGAAATGAACGAGCTGCTCGGTTATGCTCCGGCAGCGAGATGGAGCTTTTTTTTTTGTTGTTGTTTTTTTTACTTTGCAAGACATAGTTCACAGCGCTGCAGTGTTTATTCGCTTCGTTTATGATGCTAAATAAACATTTAAATCTTCTTTTCAGTACTGAGAGCGCAGTGAGCGTAGTAGATATTGTCTAAAGGTCCACTATGGCCTTTAATCCAGCTGTTCGTTAATGTTATGTGATGTAATCAAGACAGCAATGTATAATTTTGGGCAGCCGTGGGCTTTTTTTTTTTTTAAACGGTTCCAGATTAGATCCCCAGGACCGACGAGACACGATTTATGCTAATCATACGCTAGTCACAGGCTATGATTGTGCACAGACTGGGGATCCTGCCGGGTCACTATTTACAAAATTGGATCTAGATTCCTTCTGAGATTATTTCCCATTATACCACAGTTAGTTCCAACTCTCCATTGTGATTGGCTGACAGACTCTCTATAAGCACTGGGACCGAAACTCTCCAAGTATCACTCCGCCACATACATGTGTAACACTAATAACGTCGCCAGGCGGCTGTTTAGATATATAGATGTTTCAGCAGCGGGCCGTCTTGATAGTGTGGAACTATTTTACCTTGTGGAATAGAAAATAGTTCAGACAGATCGTATTTTCCCTGTCCTCTTTATCGTGAGATATTGGAACTGGTGTACTGATCTACAACCGCAGCACACCACTGCCAAAATCACACGATATACAGCAGCACGAACCTCGATTGTATTATTGTTTAATGATGCTCCTTGTAAAATTTTACAGGAAGAGAAATCTTTTGGCTACAGCTGCATTTGTGGGTGCAGTGACACGCCAAAGAGACGCCACTCCACAGCTCCACCAGCAGTTTCGGCTCCTTTTGTACAGTTCAGGAGAAGGCTTCATTCTCAGTGTCTCATTTCTTTCCCAGCCAGACGTTCCTGCACTAGCCTAACGGCTTCCCGTTTGGTGCTGAAGAGAGCTCTCTTATTGGTTATTGCCAATGTTTACAACAAGACGTATGATAATATTAAACACGGTCGATTTTATCATATTGCCAGGACGCGAGCGTGACACAACTCTAGCAAGATTTTCAAGACTTTACTCTGACACTAGTCTGCAACAGTGAAATTGCTTGGAAGTCGCTTAGGTCGGCATTAAGTGCCCTTCAGCCAAACCCCGTAAATGCTGCCTGCCACTCTAGAACAGTGTATTCATTGCCCTATAGTGTGTGCGTGCGATCCAAGGCATGCATTGGTTAAATGCGGAGATCAAGCATAGTGGTCAATGAGTGAGATCTTTAACTAAACAGGCTCGGTGCCTGGTGTAGTCTCAGATTCCTGCCCTTGACGTGCTTTTCTGTTTGGCACGGATGTAAAGAGCGGTTAAATGCAGATATCTGACATCCCTCTGACTCCAGCTTGAGAGTACGTGTTTCTACCCACCTTCTATATATATATATCAAAACATATTATGCTGAATGTACACACCTGATGATTTACTTCTCATTTATCGAGAACTGTATGAACCTGAGAATGCAGCCTTTCTTTGCACCCCGCAGGCAATTACTAGCTCAAATCCACCTTAACAACTCATCAAAGTTTCCGCTGGGAGCGGATCATTGCCGCTTGCTTGAAGACGTACGATTTATTTGGAGAAGCCGCAGAGCCGTGGCGGTAATAAACAGTGAGATAAATTCTCCCAAGCATCCTTGTGTTTCTCCCTCTCACTCCTCCTCGGCTGGATTTAAATTGATATGGTCAGACGCGACGTGATGAATATAATCTGCATCGATTTCAGCCGAGGTATTTAGAGCCACCCATCTGCATTTCTTAACACGCCGCTGAATCATACGCTCAGCTGAGCCGGGGTGTCATAAACTATTAACACACAACAGCGATGTCCAGACTCGACAGCCACTGAACAAGAAAAGTGTGTGTGTGTGTCTACATAAGTATATTTTTTTTTTTTTGGTCCTAGGCTGGGCATCGATAGAGAACAACAGGCTTATTTTCCTTCACGCTTAAACAAGAATAACACACTTTAGCTTGCACTTATTGGGAAACGTATATACACACGTACACCAGGTTAGTACTCAGTAGGTCCCACACAGGGCATGGACTCTGCAAGATTGTGTTATAATTCTTTAGCCAATAAACACCTCACTTCCTGCAGAACGGCCCACAATTCTGTTGTATTCAGAGATGTAGGATTTTTGTTTTTCACAGCGTATTACATGGCAACCCAGACATCTTCAATAACACGGGCATCAGAAAGCGTTCGTGCACTACACATAGCATTCAAAGACGTCTGTAGATGCACCAGAGGTCCTATGGAATGCCAGCCAAACAAACCCCATGCCATTATAGATAGGTGCCGGGTACAGGTACCTGGCATTTCAGTGTGCGTTCCTGAGCCAGGGCTCATTCTCACCATGATGCTCCCACCACCATGCTTCACTTTGTAGCAGGATTTCTCTGGGTTTCTGCCAGAAATAGAGCTTTGTGCCAAAACCACATGGTTATATTTTGGTCTTAGAATTTTTCCCCACCATGTCAGCCATGAATTACCACGTCTCATCGCCCGTGTTTTCACCCACTCTTGGGTGAAAGGACGCCAGTCATTCTGAATGGCTTTCCTGCACCGGCAACCGCAACTCACAAGCCTCCACAGGCTCATCTAACAATTTTCACTAGAGCTGATAAAGAACTGCAACTGACCATCTGGCCAACAAGGGCAAATACGCAGGGTAAATCAACAGGCGGCATTTTAGCAGTGTTGGAGTCCGCTACAACTCTTTCTCTGTCTCTTTTCTCTTTTGAGAAAGAAAAGAGAAAAGACAAGAGAAAGAAGATACTGTAATAAAAGTTTCTTTTAAAAGGAAACTTCTTTACAGCCCATGCGATGAATCCTTATGTATTCAACCCCAGGCGGTGTGTGTGTGTGTGTGTGTGTGTGTGTGTGTGTGTGTGTGTGTGAGAGAGAGAGTTTGCGGTATATCTAAGAGGTCATATCACACTGGGCTATTGTTTATGCGTGGGTGGATTCATCATCTATTAATTCACTGAGTGTCAATTTCCAATATGTGTATATTAGTGTGTGTGTGTGTGTGTGTGTGTGTGTGTGTGTGTGCGCATGCATGCGCGAGTGTGCGTGTTGTGCCCCCTGCTTTCCTCATTAAAATGCAGGCAGAAATGTTAGTAATGGCTTTCTCCCCCGAGTATGCCGTATGTGTGTGTGCGTGTGTGTGTAAATGTCTATCCAGGCGTGTTCTTTTCCGGATGCCCTCTTTAATGCGGCAGTTTTTAACCATGGTTCGAGAACTGTAATGATCTTAGCACTTTAATAAACTCACTGGCACGTTATGCTTGTATGAGGAGGTAGAACACTTTATAAAGATAGAGTATAATGTCAGATTGTATAAAGTGTTAAATCTAGTCATAATCTAGTTATAATAATTATATATTAGTATAATGCATCACGTTAATAGTGTCTGCAGTTTAGTTCATATATATGCGTTTGGGACTGAAGGGAAAGGAGTCTGTTCAGAGGGGGGAAAGGAGTCTGTTCAGAGGGGGGAAAGGAGTCTGTT